>STHD01003430.1:0-23690 GCA_016170015.1 Anopheles longipalpis | reverse complement strand
CAGAAAAGAACTCATAATATTGGCCAGAGGCCACCTAGCGAAACGAAAAGTAGCGGTAAACCTATTCTCATACCTAACGAACGTTCAGCGAAAATTTCATACAAATCGGTTCAGCCGTTTAAGAGGAGTTTGCACACTAACACCGCGACACGAGAATTTTATATATATAGATAGATATACGCGTGTATATAGTGTATACTATATACGCTTTATCTAGCTATATAAATGTCCTTGCTATTTACGAGGCTATTATCCGTGGAAATCGATAAACCGGCGTCAGTCGGGTCCCAAACACCCCGGAAAATCGACGTTCTACTGTATATCCAATTGAAGGTACAGTGGAACGCCGATTATCCGTGCTCATCGGGACTCAACCCTTAATAAGCAGCATAAGCGAATATCATGGATAAGAGACACAACTCGTTCTTTTGATAAATATCAGTGTATAATGTGCATTGGGTAGGATTTTTTTTCTAAGGCAAGATTGCAAAATAAATCTGTTCTGTTTGGTCGAACTGGAGGAAATAGTATCACTGCCTTTTGAGGCTTTTTTTTCTTGCTATCATTGGTTTTGCAGTTAATATGTCAATTCGCCTTTGGAACTGTCATTTCCGAGCTGTACGGATAATGGGACAACCGGATAAAAGGTACCCGGATAATTGGCACTCCAATGTATAGCGGTTTATTTAACTTTTTTTATTATACTGTTTACACAGATGTTAACAATATGCATACTTAAATAAATAAATACACAAAAAACTGTTTACAGTCTGTGACTGCAACGGTTCGATGGCGTAACTGTGTTCACTAGGTATAACAGGCCTCGGAACAACGATTGCCAGATGACGATAAGTAAATAAAAAAGATTGCAATGAAAAAATAAACAAACGTTCTCGTATCACTTTAGTAATTTTTGTTCCTACGATTTTATATAAAAAACACGTGATGCTGAACTTCACTGTTTTCGATTAAATGATTGCTTTTTTTACTTTATTTTGCAATTATTAAAAAATAATTCTTTAGCTGGAGCTATTTTTAACATTTTCTGAATAAATCACTCTCAGCAATGGTTCTATTATTGTGCATAGGTGGTTCATGTGAACCACCGAAACGGATATATTTTACAAAATCAATATTCTATCTAAACATTTTGATTTTATGAAGCAGCCAAACCCACAAATCTCACCCAAAAAAAACAACCAAACAAATGTAAACAGAAAGTCAATTCTTAGTACAGTTGGAACATCGTTGCTAAAATGGTAGAATCCCAAACCAGCCCGTCTCAAAAGCGGAGGAAAAAAAACAGAGAGAGCTTTCGCTAGGAATTTTAAACCCAACACGCTTGGAGTGAGGCTGGCAAGTAAATAAACCCTTCACCCTTCTGTGTGTTGGTTGGTTGGCTCTTGCACCACCCCCCTATCGACAGCCCTGAAAGGTTTCGAATGAAAAATGTCAATGCGCACAGCATCCACACAGCAGCAGCAGCAGCAGCTGTGGCAGGATAGCCTGAAGCCCGCTGTGGAGCAACGGGGGCAATCGAAAAGAAATGCGTCTTCGTTAAGATGGCCGTGCTAAGCAGGGTGCTTGTCCGGCAAAGAAATGGCCAGAAGGAAAGTAAATAAATTTCACCCAATCACTCACAGATTGTTTTTATTGAATCGAAACAACAAAATTGTGTTCTGTAAAAACACTTCATGCGTTCTTGGTGATGGTTCTTGCCGATCCGTGTTTCAGCGCCTTATCCTGATGGTTCCCCTGTGCGTTACACTCCCGTGGTATGTTTGGTACAGGGTTTCCTTTTTTTTTTAGTTGGTTTTGTCTTTTTGCTTTAATTTTTCCTTTCCTCTTCCCAATCCTTCGCAGTGGCCAACTGCACACAACTGTCTTTTTGCAAGTCAAGAAGCGAAGCGTACTCGTTTTGCAATCGCGTTCGGAAACACGGTTAGCGCAACTGTGTACCATGCCAACGCTGGCAAGCATTTACTTGACGTGGCAGATATTGGCAAAAGCGTCTGTAACGATACACCGACCGGGAGAAAGCTCGATTCAGCAAATGCTGGCCATTTACTGGCAGGCAGTCTCAAACATTGGCAAAACGTGCTCCCATGACTGCTGATGGAAATGTAATCTAATAAACGGTTGATGGGAGGTAGCACCTCCCCCCGGTCGTTCCCGGTCGGGGACGGAACATGCAGCCCAAGGTACGAGTGATTTATTTGTCCAACCCAAACACCCATCCAAATTGTGCGTTCCCGGGCATAAGCGGAGGACCAGAAAGCCATGAACCCATGGTTTTCACAATGTACGGAATTGTTTGCACATTTTAACACGTTTACACTACGGTAACAGAAGGATTACATTGCTTAAAGGATTCGGTGTAATGGCTCTTTATTGTGGGAAAGAAACACAATGATGTGATGTTATTTTTATAAAGTGTTTGAAGTCATTTCATGAGTTAGACTCATGAGAAGTCTGTTGAACACTAAAACTATCGGACCAGTCATTTTGACCGGAACGCTTCATTTTTGTCACATTATTTTTTTTGAGGTTAAACAGGTGCTGAGGTGAGGTGCTGAAATAGTTGAAACATGAATTTTACGTAGATATTCAATAGTGAGATCTCCAATAAACAATAAAATATACTTCAGCTCTTCGACAATTTCGAAAAACGCTTAAAACGCTTCATTTTCATCACATTTTTTTGGGCGGTTAAACAATCCTAAGGTAGTTCAAAACATGAGTTTTTCATATAAATTTTATAGTACGATCTTCAATTAATAATAAAATATTCTCAAACTTTTCGAAATTGTTTAAAATTTAACAACAATCGAAAAACGCTTGAAACGCTTGGTAATACTAGTGTTAAATACCAATAAATTAATATAATATGAAAAAAAAATTATCGATCTTGACGTGATTTAGGTGAATTTTAGTGGAAAAAAAATCTTTTCTCTGCTCAGATATCAATAATATATGCAAAAAAACATTACTTCAAGGATTTTATATTTTTTCGAAGATTAATTTAAGTTGACATCATTTAACGAAAGCAATCCGTACTACATTTATTTCTCAAAAAAAACGACAATTAATTAACTTGTCTCGGTTTATGAATATTTGTCACTTGACTTACACCGTTACCTGGATGTTTATTGAAACCATTTTCATATGCAACAACCGTTTGTTAGGAACAGTTTCACCCTTACCGGAAGGTACGAAAACATCGGTCATAACTTTTAGCTCATAATCGAACACAATAAAAACATCCTTTTTACAAGAAAAATGATTATCATGAACACGAGCCGGTACACACTTCCACCCTTTTCGGCTCGCCCCGAACCAACCCCTAAAAATAGAAGACTGGTTCGGGTTGCGATGTACGACTCACGACACAGTACGGATGGGGAGGAACAGCACAAGGAAGGCGGGAAAGCCTTCCTGTATGGTTTCTCCTCTTATAGCACTCACCCATCACTTAGCACTCGAATGACTTGAACCACCCTACGTCCGAACCATTCGTTGCAGTAATCGGGCCCAGAAGTGGGCCCGTTATTATATTCCAATATTTATTTTTCAATAACGATCGACAATTTATGATTATGGTTCGTACGGGCGATTCTCCTTGCGAGAGGAACAGTAGGAACGTAGGAAACGGAACGCAACGTTATTTGCAGCCGTCTTGGACAGTGTTTTCTGCCTTTTTTTTGGTGCCGTTGTTGTTGTTATTTTTCATCGATGGTCGCTTTGGCACGAAACATTTCCATTTCGTTCTTGAATTGGTTGTTTTTTCCTATATCCTAGCTCTACGTCCGATGAAATATAAAAAAAACGCATATACCCACATACACATTCATCCAGAAGTAAGAAGTGCCAGTTCGTTCTTAAAGGCTAGAAAGGAAGGATCTGGCACCAGCCATAAGTGAGGTTTTCAGCGGTTTAGCCGACTCAGCATCGGGAAGGATGGGCCTCTGGAAGTATGCGCTCCTATCCAGCGCACTGGCCGAAAGAGCACCCGATTCCAATATGAAGTGATTGTTATTGTTATTGCCGTGTCGATGCTTGGAATGGATGGCAGAAGTGCGAAAGCTTCACCATCATCATTGACACCACGTATCGGTGGGCCTGCCATATAAGTCTATCAGCACTACAAATGACATGGTTTTTTTTTGCTTCTTCTCCCTCCCACATCCTCAGCCCACTAGGCAAGACGCCCATTGTGTGTACAGTTCTGTTTGGTATGTTTTGTTCCTTTATAGCACTCTGTTGGGTCGTTGGCTTGGGGTTTTTCTTCTGGCCGTTGTTGTTTGTATAGACGAACGTGTTGGTGGTGGTACAAAAACACTTCAAAGCATCATATATCTATTGAAACTGCTGCTTTAGATGTGACCGCTACTTGAAGTTGGAAAGCATCTTCAAAACACTTTCCACCGTTGTTTATTTGTTGTAAAACATGGACATCTTGAATGGACAGCAACGTGGAAGCGTTGCTATCGCTATTTTCATCGCACAATTACGAGAAATACAAACACCCAAAATTTCCCAATTTTGACGGGGAATGTGATTTATTTTCATCTCCAGAATATTATAGAACTTTATGGAAGTTTTTAGTAATCTTTCATAAAAAAAAGTAACATCAAAATCATTCTCGAACTCCTCAACTAGAGTGATAAATGCCCGAATATCTGTACAACACTTTGCTCCCGCGGAAGTAGAAAAAAAAAATTACGGACATTCAGTTCCGTTGGACTACTCCTCCATTTTGATACTCTCCTTCTACCAGACACGAAAGCCCTCCAGGTACTGCGAATGCGCGCAGATTGAACAAACTTTTCGTTAAACTTTTAATTAAACGGACAATTTATTGTCCTCATTTCGTGGTGATCTTAATTCGCAATCTCAACCAATTATGGCTTTATTAATTATCATTATGTTTAACGGCCATTTCGCCCGTACTCGTCGTGCTCGTCGTCTTCTTCTGCGTCATCTATATTATGCATCGCAGCACGAGTGCAGACTTCATACAGCTTCTTCGACGCGTTCGGGCGTAATGTTGCTTGCTGTGACTTAGATTAACATAGAGTCGTTTCTTCACTTTTGTTTGGCTTTCCGTGTATTCCACTCCAACACATGGTGAGTTGCAGCTAGCAGCTTTGTGCTACTGTATGTGTGGGAGTTTTTTTTTGGTTGTTACTCGTTCCGATTGCTTCCCAAAAATTAACCAGAAACAACGCCATCTTCAATAATCATTAGCATCAAAGTGGTGGATGGATCACCTTCAGATCTTTCTCTAACCCCATTCCGATGTGCCTATTTCGCCGGAGCAAATGAGCGGAAGATAAGAATCACAAGTACCAGCGGGAGCTCTTAAGCAATGAACTGTACAGCCCCAACTGTACCGGCATGCCGTAAAGCTGTTTTCGGGATCTCGTCCATCGTCGTCTTGGTGCCGTAATGGGCGCGAAAAAGGCTTCACGGGCACGCTCTACCACTTGACGGAACAATGTTGTATCTCCGCTTTCATTAAATTTTAATCCTCATTCTATTAAGCACCATTAAATTTAATAGTGCTTGGCACGTAAGCTCACTCACATTCTACCATCTTTTTTTTTTGGCTTGTGCTGATTTCCCCAACAACCCCGTCTGATAGTTCGTGATGTAAAGCGGAAGTGCTTTTGGGTGCCTTTTTTTGCGAGAAAGATGGTTACAAGAGTAGAGCAAACCAAAAAACGGGTATCTGTGCTTCCTGGCTGGAAATGTACCATCACTATCCTTCCAGGCATGTTACCGGGGCTTTTTTTTGGTTCGTTTCATGGTTCATTGAACGATCTAAATATACATATATTTTATTCCACTTGTCGTTGTTGAGTTGACTTCCTGTTGGTGTTTTTTTTTGTAGCCGATCATTTTGTCATTCAATGGATCATACGCGTACGAGCAAAATCAGGTCTTTATTCCGGTCAATCTTGCCCGGAGGGTTGGGAAAAGGTTTCTTCTTTCGATAGCTTCGTGTGCCGGCATTGTTATGCATGGCCCTTGGCGAAAGATTGGAACGGGTTGCTATACACGTCGTCAACTACACTCTCAACAATGATGGAAAATCTCGACAAGCTTAAGGTGTTTTTTTATGCAATTGATGGATCCTGGATGGATTTATCCAATGCTCTTCAAACAAATTTCTTTAGAACTAACAAAAAACGAATATCTAACATAGGGAATCATGAAGGAGAACGTTATGGAGGACAACTGAACGTTTGTTTATGTGGAACATAACTATTACTATTTTGCTAATTAGTTTCGGATGCTGAAAATGCTCACTTTAAACTAACGGTTTATGATAACGTTAAAATACGACTATCTTTCCGTACGGTCCGGAAGCTAATGTCCCGTCTTCCTTATTTATCGGCACTAATTGCTAACGATCAATGTTCATATAAGGTCAAGATTTACATTTCCTTTACGTCGATTTGTTCCCACGAACTACTTTTTCTCCTAAAAGAGGATCGTTAATCAAACTACTGCGCCCTCTGGTGACTGCTAGCTGCAATCTCTTTCTCTCTAGGATCCTACACGACTCCTACACGACTGTTAAACCCGATAATTATAATAATGAAGAGTACAAAACAACTAAAATGTGAGTTTATCTACGAACCAGTTAAAACGTTTAAATTGAATTGAAAATAATTTCAAATATCAATGATGCTAACCTCAATATTGTAGCTAAGTATCAACATCTCTTCTCAACAAAATAGCTGTGAAGTTACTTGTTGAATCAAGTCCTACAAGTTATGTTCATGTAACATTTTTCCTATCCACCACTCAAACTCAAACACTTATGAGTGGATTGTAGAAAAAAACATCTTATATTTAGTCTCC
This sequence comes from Anopheles longipalpis, assembly GCA_016170015.1. Taxonomy (NCBI): domain Eukaryota; kingdom Metazoa; phylum Arthropoda; class Insecta; order Diptera; family Culicidae; genus Anopheles; species Anopheles longipalpis. The sequence continues at coordinate 16,820 of STHD01003430.1, read as the reverse complement.
AAAAAAACATTCTTGTGACAAGAATTCTCAATGGCTGAAGGAAGTAAGAAAATTCATGAAATGCTTTGGGATTGAGAGAACACGTGTAATAGCACCCTTCTATAAATCCATTCTGCTGCGGGGCATGTATTCCAAACACATTCTTTTAAAGAAGGAAAGCGTCTTTATGCTGATCTGTTACAGCTAATGCTAGCAAGGGATTAGGGAGGAAAGCTTTCAATGTTTTTAGTAAAATAAGACATTTCCTTTTAACATTCAAAATTACATTAAATATTGAACAATCCAATGGGCCAAGCGAAACAATTCTGTTGAATGAAATCTGTACCACAAATGTAAAAGCTTAAATAAAATTGTTACATTTATAATTCCCGGTACCGAATTCTCGGAATTATCTCATTAATGAAATAAAGTTTCGATACGCAGCGAGCACAATCAAATCATAAAATGAGTTCGCAAAATTATGGCGCATAGCACATGTCTTTAAAAGGCAAAAGGTAAGACAATTCAACCCAAATTATGTTTATTCGACCGACCGGAAAACTGCATTGTGTGCAAGCGTAATGAATTCCACCGGCCAGGCCTACGCACGTGATGGTCGCTGCCAGGCAGCTCAGCGTGCTTTTGCGCTCAACACACAATATGCTTACCACAGGCACCTACCGGCACGCTCTTAACGCTGGTTTGGGGCGCGTTGCTGGTGTTGGACATAATTAATTAGATGTCATTAATTCGAAACTGACCATTAAATATAAATATTGATTATCAAAGTAATGAATCTTTATTAAGAGTCCAAATTGTGCTACCGAACCATGGCAGCACCGAACACCGATCGGAAACAAATTTACGCATACAATCTACGGACCGTGCGGTAGCATGTGAAAAGAATGTCATTTGTCAATTTCTGGTTTGACGCCATTGTTCTTCGAGACAGTCGATCGATATCGAAACTTCCATCTGGCTGCAGAAATATAAATGGCGTATGTTTCGTACGCCTCTAAAATGTGGCAACTCAAAAACACATTCCCAAAATTGCTAAACTTATGAAGCACACTGATACCTTTAATGAAATTTATTTGATAGAAAATTTTACAACAGGACAAAGAAGGTCATGCCGACATTCGTGTCGTTTCACCAAAGCGAATAAGCCCCAAAAATTCCAACCAGCAAAAGGTAGGTGTTTCTCGTTCGCTGAAAATGTTTAATAAGTTCCTATCGAATTGAAGTACGGAGAATTTAAGCTTCCAGAGTAATATGCGTGTGACTCTTGGGCGAACCATTGCTACGCAGAACCAATTTAATCACTGTTCATTAATCAAACTCATTTTGTGTCGGTGTAATTGTAATGAAAATTTTCCATCTACCGTTCACTAGAGTTGCCTGCCTGACAGGAAACCAACATAAACCACAACGTTGTTAAGGATCAGACCGATACGAAACGATTATTGGCTTGGGAAATGCAAGAGTGTACGAGTTGTGTCATTCGTTTCGGGAAATGATGGCATGTACAGTTTAGAACATTACAAGCAATTTCAGGAACCACTACTGCAATATTTTGTATTTCTGTACTTCAGGGAGCCATCATCCTTTTCTGCCAACTCTGTGCTCTGTTCTCTGTAAGATATTATTAGCCAATCTCTGATTAAATCGAACACAATCTTTCATACCAAGGCTAGAAACAATCTGTCATAAAATTTGTCAGCAATCTCGCAGGGAAAAGCGGTCGTTTTTTTTTCTTCTCCTCGATGTATGCCTCACTTGCAATAGCGTGCGCCAGTGAGCGTGACGTGATTTTGGTAGAGCACACCGAGAACTTCATCTTAAATACAGCGCAGATAGGCAAAGATGTCCATGTACGCTTCGTTTGCTTTCATTCAACTAGACCCACCCCCTGAAGCTCTCGGGTGAAATGTAACTATGGTGTGGTGGAGAAAAATGAACAGAAACAAAATCTTCTCACACAAAATGGCAATGACTGGCACGATTTTCCGTCAGGGTGAGCTTCACGATTGACAGCAAATGTAAAGCACAGCTGAGGGCAAACAAAAAAGCGAGCGGACGAGAAGGACATGAATACTTTCGGAAGCAAAACTGTTGGAATTCGCACGCATAGGCAGCTACTTCAAATCTAGAACACAGGGACACAAACTCCAGCAGTAAGTGTAACACAGCCAAGACCTTTTGCAGACGCTTAAACTTCAAAAAGAGCGTAGAAAAACGGAACCGATTCTGCTGTTCGCATGGTCATTTGCTTGCCAAGTGACCGGACTTGAGGAGGAAAAAAAGTCGCCCCGAAAGAACCTTCGTAGAAAATGCTCCGGCTTCAATGGTGGCTTAATCATTGGTCAGTTTCTTTTTGCAGCATGTTCCAGTGCCGAAACGACCGAGCAAGCTCATCGGTAAAGGCCTCTATCCCCATCCACAATTCTTGCGGGAAGATTAATTTGCTCCCGGGCATGCACTTGCTTCAATTTGGGTGAAAGTTATCTTTTAATTATTTCCTTCTTTATCCTTCTATTTGCTAGGGTAGGATCTGTTTTCTAGTTCTTCACTCTAATAACTCCAAATGAACTGGTACTGTTTTGTGCAACAAAAAAAAAACGGAGATATGACTGACTGAAAGGTGGGAGCGCTGACGTACCAAGTAACCATTCCACACTATTCCGAATGCCCCGAAGGAAGAATAGAGGTATAGTAAGACCGAATCACACAAAGCACCAAAGAGCCTGGTCGGAATAAATTCGGACAGCAGTGTGCTAGATAAGCTTGCACGGCCATGATGATGATGGTGCTGGTGGTGGTGTTTCTTTATTGCCTCAAGGATTAGACACGATAGGAATGTACCGATTGCGACACAGGTTCGATGGGACAGGAAGCCCGCCTCTGCGAAACTACTACTACGGAGACCTTAATTTGCACTGGCTGAACCAACTACCCGAGCTGTATGGCAAGTGTTCGTATCTCGTCTGATTGACGCCTTTGGCTTTAATCAGGAAGTGTTTGAGGATCAAGTTCTAAAAAGGGGAGATGATACCTTTCCGGTTTCCGGACCCATACCCCGACATGGCCGCTTGTGATGCATCGTAAGAGCTCACATACGACTAGAGAGACCCCCCCAACCTCACCTCCCGTTGGCCAGAAAAGTTGATGCTGATAAAAGAGTACTGAATTTGATTGGCTTATAATAGTATTAGTGGACGAGATCCATGATTCATTTCAGCAAAAAGGTTTTGCGGGGAGGTATAGAAAACTGTACCAAGAATTGTCAGTACTTAGGCTCGGATTTGAATTCCAATCACGCTGATGACAGTAAAACAGATTCTTCAACGTTGATTCAAACGAATCTGTACAGGCACTTACATTTGATTAACTTATTGCTAAGGTATAGACAAGTATGGGAAATTCTACGAAAGCACACCTTGACATGATCAAAGCGGTGATACTAGTTTAAGAATAAATCTGTTTTTTGTTATCTAAATTGTTGGAAACGTTAAAATAAATTTTGCAAAAACCTTCAGAAACTTGCAGTTCACAAATAGATTCCTCTCATATATGTAAGGCAGCATCCAAATATTGAATTATTATAATACAAAATGGTACCCAAACGCCAAACGAACCCTTGCAAAACCCTGATATACGACAAAACTGGTTTTCAAATAAACATTTTGCAAGGATTACTGTCGAAATAAAATTGGTACGATTGGTTGGAACACTTTTATTAGTTTAATATAAAATTTGGGAACAAAATCCATGATCGTTCGTTTCCTAACAACGCCCCGTATATTTCTCCATCCTTTTTGGAGGGAAACGCACAAAAGATACGCTTTTGCCCAGCTGCTCAAATGTTCGATTGATGGTCATAATCATGTATGACACCGTGACGATAGCTTCAAAGCATTTTCCTCTGAACAGTTGTCCTCGACGAAATCGGCCATAAACCTATTTGGGGTTCATGTTTTATATCGATACAGGCGAAGATGTTGCTGGCGGAATGATTTCTATGGCACGATATACATATTGAAGAATGCTGAAGTGCTCTCGACGAAACCTTCTCCATTTCACTGCTGCCACTCGGTACACTAAAATTGGATATTTGAAACAGAAAAAGCCCCAGGATCTATGGTATCTATAGGGAGGGTGAGCAACCAAAAAAAAAAATCCCCTCCCCAAAAACTGGGTGGAAGGATACGTCAAAAAGCGTAAAAGCATCGTCAATCATTTGCGCTACGGTGGCTCGCAAGTTTTCACGCTGCAGGCAAAACAACGGGCAACGCGGGAGCCAAACTATGAGCACCGGACCGGGCTGAGTGGTGGGTACAAGTTTCGTAAAATATTCCTCCATTTCTTCAACTTGACAAGTACAAAGCGAACGTTTTATCATCGAAGAAAAAAAAAAGCGAGAGTGCAAAACCAAGAGTCCTTTCGATGCTTCTTCATATAAAATATGTGTATAAACTAAGCTTTTTTCTTCTTCCATTTTTGGGATCGCACCCAATCGTGTGTTTCATTTCATGCGCGTTGGAAAAGAGGTTTTTTTTTTGGTTTTGCTAAAGACATTTGCACTCTGCAGAGGATGAATGCTAGTGAAACGTAGAATGTACGGTTAACAAGTTTTGCTCCTTTAAAATATAAATCTGTTAAACATGTCTACTCTTGTTTGTTTTAAACGCACCACCTTCAAATCATTTAAAATATAAAGTTTAAATATTCAATCACGTGATAAACCAAAACGTGATCCAATGTATGCATTTAAAAAGTATACATAAATGCTGCTTCTAATAAAAACTCCAACTATCCTCGACAAAAAAAAACTCGGCTGCGGTTAGTCACGAAACCGTTTGTCCTTTCCGTACGAGGTCAGTTGCATCGTTGTCACATTCGATCCACTGCCTGACGAAGATGGCATTCCATCTTGCGCTTCGGCACAGACGGCTTCAGAGTACCGTAACCGAGAGACTGCTCGACCGCGCTAAGGATCCGCAACAGACAGCTCGGTTGGGTTTACTCAATCGAGTGTGAAATCATATTTGCTAAACTTCGTCCTACGACCGAAAGACCTAACGAATTTCGTCACATTCCTTTTTGCACAAACCCCACAAAGCACAGGTAATTTCGTTTTTTCGAATGTTTTTCCCCTTCACCATCAACCGGTCCGAATGTAGTTGGAACGGATGGGCATAAACGAGGGAATCTCTTACGAGCGTTTGTGAAACTTTTCTCATATCGTTTTCTATTTGCACCAACTCACCGCCAAAAGAAGTAACAAAAACTGGGGGGAAAAAACACAACCGAGTGCATACCCGTTGTAACGATACCCGGTGCATCGTCCAAAACTGTCATTCCCTTGACACCAATGGAGTTAACTTTTCGTTACGAATCGTGTCGTTCTTTCTTTTCGCACGGTGGGTTTTCCATGCCCAGATACCAGCACCGCTGTTCGCTAACTTTTGGCATTTTGGGAACCCAGGTGGAAAAGTGGTATAATAGAGGAAGCAAAAAAAATGTATAACTGCTTTTTAATCGCAACAACCGATCGATTTTAAGCTGAATGTTGACGAAATTTTCACAACCGTGATAATCACAAGCGGTGACCCGCAACCCTCCTTGTGGGTCCATCTGTTTCAATTGGTTTCACATTCACGCTAGAATGTTTTTGCGATGGACTTTTATTGTTTTTGGTGGGAGTTTACTATAAAAAAAATAAATTCGTAGTATAACCATGCTCATAAGTGACACCTGGAGTTAGTGATTTAAAGTTTTGAAAATGTGTGGTGCTAAAGAGAAATGGCAGCGCTTATTGGATTCAATATACAAAAATGCGTTTTACAACCATTTCGCTTATTCTCGGAGGTTTTGTTTTATAATCATGAAAAACAATAATAAACTGTGTTTCTTTTAAATTTATATTTGAGTTTAAAAAATATAAATAAAAAAATGAAATAAATATAAAATATTTATAAATAATATTATAAGTTATAATTTATACAATTCATAATAATTGAAAATAATATTAAATTAAATAAGTTTTTAAAAAATGTTTTTTTTATTTGGGAAATAATATTGATATTTAATTATCACTAAAATTAAACATTGAAAACTCATACAACAATTCAAACTTGCAAAATCTTACTTTTCTGTTTAAAGATAAGAACTTTTAGCATTATTCAACTGAACAGCCACTCGATACTCCTCTCGATCTTTTGCTTTATTTGGCTTTTCGATTTTATGCTTTATTTGGTGAAAAGCTCTTACCTCATCCACGGTACCAGCTAGGATGGTGCCGGCTCGGAAATAGGCTCATTATTATAATGACTTTGATTATGGCAACAAGCACTTCGGGAGCGCTGATCACGACTACCGTAAGATGGTGTCTCTTTTGCCGCACCTTTTATTTAGCACCATTTACCTTTGAAAGATTTGAATCTTATCGATAGTTGTTCAGGCGATAGAAGAAGCTTATTAGAAGCAGATTTGCAAACGTCAAACCGTTGGACAAGAGCGAAAGATTTCTCTCAAGATGATGCTTATGTCAAGACTTTCTGCACATTTTTTTTAATAACAAATATACGCATTCTAGTAAAAAAAACTGGACATTTGGTTTATTAAAAGTGAAACTGTATGATTATTAAATTGAAATACAGAAAAGTTTATGAAAAAAATCATGGATTTTTGTTCATGTATATATGTATATTTTTTAAAATGTAAAATCAAACATTTTTGCATATTAAACTATTGTTATACGATGGTTTGAAATGACGAAACAGTATCAATATGTACCAAAAACAACCATCTGTTCCTAAATCCCAAGATAATACCGATGAAGCGCAGGTGAGAGTAACATTGGAACAGATTCATGCCAACACAATCTCGTACCAGGCACGAATAAAATGCATATTATTCCAAAACGTAGAGAAAAAAAAAACAAACAAAGATGTTCTGCACAAAAATATCCCATCCGCTTTTTCCAAGCAGACCCCACTCTGGGGGGGGTCCACTATATACCGGATGCAACTTTCTTCCGTTCTTACGATGCGCTATGACTTTTATGAATTTTAAATTAGCTTGATAATCTGGCATTTGTCGGCTTATGGTCATGAACACGGATACGGGTAAGAATGCAACTGCAGTAAGCAGTAGAAATCAGGAATCGGCCAGTCCGCAGACACGGCACAGAGCCCGGAGTTGGGAGGATAAACTATTTCAAAAGTAAGAGACTCATGTATAAGAAAATCTTTTGATGGCACCACAAGCAATACCGTGTGCTGCGGGGTTGAAAGCAAAGAGTATACCACTCTGGAGGACTTTCTTTCCCGTCACAGGATTCTTTTGTAGTAGAACTTTACCGCGCCGCTGAATGCCGCTGTACTACCGTACTGGTTGAGAAGCCGTACCAGAGTGGTTCTCTTTTTCCTTCTCCTTTTACTCAACATCCACTCAAGGTTGATTGTTTCAAAACACTGCAGATGCTAAACGCAGAAGCTTGCTGTCGGAAAGTTAGATGCAGTTCCTTGAGTTGAAAGCCGTGTAACTTTAATGGGATTCCACACCACGATTTTCATGCATCTGTTCGCATCGGGCGATTGTGTGTTTCTTTATTTGCTTGAAATCTTGTTTAATGTTTCTATTCATTTTCATGCTCTTTGCTAGAATCGTACAAGATGTTTTGTTTTAGTTTGAATTTAGTGTTTTATTTATCTGAAAAATTTTCTATTCCAACAATTAAGTTTAACTAATTCAAGTATTTTCCAAAGTTTAATTAAAATGTTTCTTTATTTGTTCACATTTGTTATGTTTTGATGCTTTAACCTTCACGAAAGGACTCCATGTAAGACTGCATGTGCAACTATTCCGTTAACCATTTATATACAGAAAAGAAGCAAAACTATTTAAGAACATACACGAATCAAAAATAGACCACACAAGAGATTTGAACAGAAAGTTTGAAAAGCGGTAAAGTCTGTTTGATATTTTCACTCACTGCAGTTTCTAAGTTCAATTCGTTCGAATGAGACTTTCATTTCCTGCTGTCATTTGTATAGTTACATTTCCACTATTCGATTTTGGTCTAGTACATGTTTTCATTTCATTTTGTTGAATTCGGGCTAAGGTTGCAACCAAAGTAAGCAACAAATAAAAAAATATGTGTCCGACAATTCTTTGTATGCTCAAGAGTAGCTCAAAATTCGTTTTCGCCAGAACCTTATGAATAGTTGCTCGCCAGAACCTTGTGAAAAGACACATATTAGGTACCTACATTCAATAAGAATTTTTTTCCTAATGCTATGAAAACTAAATTGTTGAAAGAAATTGCAAAAAAATATAATCAAACAGTCTAGTAAAAAGCTATTACAAAACTATTTTTTTGCAGTAAATGAACTCCAGAAGAGATAAATTAGACTGCAACCTCAACCAATTGTGGAATCTATTTTTACAGAACTTATTAACGAAAAAAACACACAAAAATAAAGATAATGTTATATCATGGAGCATGGATGGATGATTCCGTTTTTTTTAATTGATGATTGAATATTATCGAAAAAGTCGAAACTTTCATTTAATTTTTGAGCTGATGTTGATTATATTTAAGTTATCGTACTTCACAATTCATTACTGAAAATAAACATAATTTATTTTAAATTACGAAATAAATACACTCAAAGTTGTGATCACGTTTCTTGTGATCATTTATCAAGTCGAAATTAATGAAGCCTAGCAATATTCAGGATTTTTTTTGCCAAGTTTTATTTCACACTTCTTTTAGTTGCTTTATGTTGAAAAAACCAATACCAATCTCTCTTTCTCGTATTTTTTCCACCGGTTTCGAATCGGCACGGTACTGCTGCATAATATTTTCTTTTTTTTTTGTTTTCATCGAATCGATACCGCAATGAAAAGAGATTAAAATCGGTAATTTAATTATGACGAATTTTTAGTTCTTTTTTAAGTTGCGCAGGTACAGGCAAAAACGTGTACTACACACTAATAATCGCTCGATGTAGGCAATCGATTGGTATTTTGAATAAATGCACCCCAAAAACTCCATACAGGGTGGACTAAAAACGAGTGAAATTTCTAGGTGACCAGGGGGTGGTGGGCTACACCTGGTGCTGACGCTATAAAAGCGAACAGGGAAAAAATGCGAAACAAAAGAACAATAAAAATCACCACACCAGAACATATAAAACCTGGTCGGGTTAGGGTGGTAGGTAGGTGTCCGGGTGTATGTGTGCACATTTTCCAACGAGTTTATCATGATGGAAAATTTAAACGATTATCGATTGCCGGGGAAAGCGGCAAATTGGATTAATGGGTATTGTACGGTCATTGAAAAGTAGTGATGCAAATTACAATGCAAGGCAAGGTAACGAGCAAATGCAAAGCTTTAATGAAATATTATGGAGCAAACGAAGGAAAGTTCGCCGACAGGAAGTATGTATAATGTGCAGATTGTCAAACATGAAAGTTACACGAGGAGTAAAATTGAGTAAACAACATTGTTTCGTGTCGGTGTAATAACTTCTTTCGGCTGTTTAAGCTTGAGCAAACTTGACGGAAAATGAGTAAAAATTATTTATGGAGAAATTATTCGTTAATTTAGAAAGTAAAGTAGAGGAGATGTCCTTATTTGATCACATCGCGTTGAATGATAATATAAAACTGGTTTAGCTTATTTGAGCCATTCGAAATTTGCTTACGATATTGTTGTTGTTTTTTTCGTCCTCCAATACTTCAGTTAAATTTCTTTGCTACAGAAAAAGCAATTAGAATTGTTTTGCTCTGCTTCCATCCATCACGGTGGGAACATTTTCTAGTTCATTTTCAAATGAATGAAATTTTCACTCGTGCTAAAGTACTGATGGTTTTTTTTCTCCCGTGCAATAATTTAGTGGCCGTTTGCACGGAGCAAATCTGAGGTTCGGTTTCAAGCCCACGCTACCTACACCCGGGGATGTATACTTTGCTGCTCCGCCACATAAATCTCCGCCGGCGAAAAAGGACTCAAAGGGTTTAGCACCTGTTCCATTCCGGGAACCGTTCTGTGCGCGAAAATTCCAAGCATGCTGAAAAGGTTTATCAACAGCCGCCAGCAAACATCCAATCCTTTTCAAAATAATCCCACTCATCGTTCCGTCCCCTTTACCCCTTCAGCGTACCCAAGGCGTGTGATGGAGGTTTGGAGGAAAAACTGGCAAATTGTCTATACCATCACTGGGTTTTCGGTAAAAGCATACTTTCTAACCTCATAAAATTTATCAACTCGAAGCAAACCGTTCCCTTGTCGTATTCGTCTTCGTCGCCGACTGTTGAGTTTGTGTTTTTTTAATGTTTTTAACAGTTTTGCCTTTGTGGCTCTAAATAAACTGGTAACAATTATTTAGCCACAAACTCGCATGAATTTTTTTAAGGAATCCAATGAAAATACAAACCATTATACGAGATAAACTGCTCAAATTGTAAAATGTTTACATAACTTAAATAAAAATATACTCTATAATTGTTTAGGTATATGGTAGCAAAACAATATGACAGCTCAATGAACTAATAAAATTTACAAAAAAGTCTAAAAATTTGATGCTGTTTTTTAAAGACTTGACTTATACCAGAAATTCATCGCTTTGAGGAATGCTTAGAGAATTTTGTATTTCACTGATGGTTTTAATGTATTATCGCTCATGAGGCTATAACCACATTAAGCTATAATTTGTGACACAAATCATATTGCGCATATTTATTGAACAATAAATTAATATCGCAAGAACAAAAACAAGATTGATTACGGGCAAACACTATCACTGAAACACATTGCGTTAACGATTTCGAATTCAGCAAAGTACATGACAATATCCTTCAATAACAGAATTTGAATATTCCTTTAATATGTCTGGAACCACAATAAGAATAATTTATGTACTATTTTTGTCCATTCCCTACGTTCTGAAGCTACGTACGTACGTAGCTTACATATTTTTACATCGTTCCCGGTGCCCAAAGAGGACCGTGTCGAATATTATTAGAATACTGAAATACCCATCACTATCACTGTGTACCTTATGCTAACGACCATCTTTCTTTCGGTTAGTTCATACTTGCACAAGATGGATGGCTTAAAACCTGTGGCAAACGAGTGGGCAATAATAAAAAAAACAACTCCCACCCAAATCGCACAGTGCAAATCGTTGGTAAAAGATTTTTATAGCGGATAGAAAATGAAGAAAAAAAAACTGATAAGGAAACCATTTGGATAAACAGACGATGGAATCATGGCGCTGAATAAATCGGATCGAGAAAAGATCCGAAGATGGATTGCCCGAGTTGATTGAAAAGTATCAGATGTACCACATTCCGTACGGATTTAAACATGGATCCGAAGCAGTTTTGCCGCTTCGAAACGAATGGTCATTCGAGGTATGGATTTTTTTCCCCCATTTCCGTCATCTACAGTATTTGCAATTGGAAAACTCCGTGTTTCGATTTTTTTTTCTTCTTCTCCTCATTTGTTCGATGTTCAACTGATAGCAGAACCTTTTCGAGACAATGTTTTCCTTTTGACTAGGTTTAGAAGTGATGACATTCGATCTTATTTAAGATACTTAATCATGGATAAGGGAAATTGGAGTCTCTTCGAACTGCTGATTCATGTACTTGATAATCCATTCGAAATGATACAACTGGACGGTACGTATCATTATTCCGAGAATGTGATGTAGTAATTGATCAATTTCATTCATTTAAGAAAAGAAAAGTATAACATTTTTTGTTGCTTAAGAATAGCCAACCAAGTACAAATATAATCTTCCATTGCAGAAATAATCTTAACAATGTTATTAGTTGTACAAAGAACAACCAAACAAATTAATTATCCACCCCTTTCAACGACGTAATGATTCTTTGAACATAAAGCATCATCCATTGCTTACTTGCCAAATATTCCCCGATGGTTGCGACAAACAGAACGAAACTTTTGCCCCTGCCATTTTGTTGGGTGACCTCTAAACCTTCGCATTGCAGGACATGCAGCAAAGGTAAGTGAAATAACTACCAGATGCCTACCCTGGCTGGGTAGGTCTTGCGTCAATAAATTAATATTCAACTAACAGCAGTTGTTTATGTGAGTTAGTGAATAGTTGTCATTACTTAAGCTAACACCAGTTTGCCATTTTCCTGAAGGATTCCTACGTACTACTCGTGTGGTGGCCCCGGTCCAACGACAGGACAGGTCGACCACCAAAACCGCACGTATGCATAATATCAATGCGCGACTATATCGTTGCGAAAGTCCTTAGCGTCCTTGGCCGTAAACAATCGACACACCGAGGAGTCCTGTTCAGATCTTGGAAAACCCTTTCCAGTACAGCGTACTGTATAACTTGCGAAGCGGTTAATAATTGAAACAGTCTTGTTAACAATACCGCTCCCAACCGAAAGCAACCTGTTTTGCACGACAAGGCCATAGGTGCGTCGGAAATACAAAGATTCCTCCGTCACTTCTAGAAGTGCCTCACACCTAACCTCAACCGATCTCGGTGCGTACGCGAGGTTTGCGAGGTCGTCGTACATTTTACATACCGGAGCGGTAAGCTTTTACATTCACAGCGTAGAGTGCCCACGAGAGACGATGCGAGGGCACGTTGCAAAATTCAAATCAATTAACCCTGAGTAAATATGCTCGCTCCGAATGGGACGTTAATTTTGCCATGCATAATGAATGCCAGCGAGCGAAGGAGGGCGTCACTAGTCACTAATGTTGGAAGGCTGCAGTGGAATTTCTACCCCGAGCCAGAACCGTACGTAATAGCCATCACGAAGTCAAATGGAAATGTAGTACATAATTTAAATTCTAACATATGTACCGAACCTGTACGAACGTGTATTAAACTTTAAAGCCGTTATTAAATTCTCATCAATTGATGAAAAGGGAACTACTTGAACAAGAGTGTCTAAACTTCACATATCAAACGCATACAGGTGTTTGAGTACGAGTCATTTCAGAAATCGATTGAAAGCTAACAATTGGATATTATTTGCTTTCAATACGCAAACAGTCAGCACGTTTTTCCTGCAATAGAAACGACTTTAGTGTTGATATATTTTTTTTCACTGACACTGTTTTAATAGTCTTCGATCATCGTCATGAAAGCGCAGTGTAACCCCACTCGTAAGAAGCTTCATTTATCATGAATAGTTTATCGTACCACTCGGACACTGCATCAAGGATGCTTGGCGATGAGTCCATCGCTTGGATTGCAATTTCCATTTCCTTAAGGACATGCAACTTCAGCCCATCGCCTGGATGGTGCCATGATGAATGGAGCCACTTCTTGAGACTGGGAACCAAATGCAAAACTACGTTAGGCAAAATGATCGTCAGGTGGCACTCCAGTTGATGTGGCAGACATAACCGGATGGATATAAACTTCCTCCATCTGTAGCAGCAGCAGTACCACGAACCATGGATGGAGCGGGTGGGCGCATATCGCGAGAGTTATCCTGGGTTATGCTTTTCAGCGCCCTTTACTACTGGCGACGGGAGCGAGCGGCACGAAGGTTTTACGATGAATTATGAAACCTGCTAACAGCATTGCGAGGTTAAGTGAGGAAAAGTTTTTTTGTCGTCACATTCCACCAGGATTCCACCGGACCCAGTCAGCTTCATGTCAGGCTGGGTATGTACCATTTCTCATCAGACAAACCGGAAACACCGGGTTACTGGTTTGAAGGCGGAAGATGAACCTGTGGCTTCCCAGGATCTTACTTCATACAGTGCCATCACGGTTCCGCACGGTACGTGAACCGCAGCGCATAAGGATATATTGTGACAGGTGAAGAATCATCATCATCACTCCTACACGCGTCCTATCTTGAGGTTGACACTTTTCCGTGTTTTGTTCGAGACGAAATGTGTAGCCTCTTGCGTGACACTCGCATCCAGTGCTTCGCTTCACGTTTGCGTGAACATCCTGCAACTGGCGGTGTCGGAATCGGTGAGAATAATAATTTTTGAAGTGCTTCCACCCCGGGGCTAGTGGACAGAGGTGGAAGAAACCGAACACTGTCTATCGAGAATGAATGACGTACAATGGTGTTCCGGTCAACAGGTTTAAGAGGTTTCATTGAATTGGGTTCTATTTATTTTCAATTTTTAATCAAAAGTTATTGAACTGTCGAACACATCACACTATTTGTGTTAGTAGAATGTTAAGGTGGTGATGCTTTTTTCTTTTGTTATAGCGCCATCACTAAAGAAGAGTTTTCTATAACTTACTACAATTTTCTGAAACAGAAGTATAAGTTTTAACTCACGAATATAATATTAATCGCTAGAAGGAGAAGTAAAACTGTTCACTTGTTGAACAAAACATTACTTTACTTACGTGCTCTTTAAGAACAATGTTTAAATTAAAATCGCAAGAAAGCAAACAAAACAAATTCTGACTTTGAAAGATTCTGTTCAAAATTTAAAAATAGCCTTCATTCCATTTTTATATTGTACTTGTTAACTTTTTCGCGACGAACGGACCTTTTTTTTTTACTAAAGACACAACCCAAAAAGGCAATATCCTCTTTCCGTGTCAGAAGCTTTAGTTTTGCTCCGGAAAGTGGAAAGTGCGTAAATTTTAATTGTCAAGATTAACTTTTACATTATCCCCGTTCTACTTTAAACGCATCCATTAGCGATAAACTGAGAAGAAAAAAAAATACGGAATAAGGACCGTTGGCGCAATGTAAAGAAATGGGGAATACCCACTCAAACAAAAGTTCCCTTTCTTCCGGGACGATGTTTCAACGGCATACTAGTTCTTGCAAAAGGGGTCAAATTTAACAGTCGTAAAAATTAAAACTCCGCGTTCGCCCACAAAAAGTGTAATTGACTTTATCGACGGTCCTTCCGAGCTGCTTTTCATCGATCCGTTTGAAGGAGGTTAACATTCACGAAGCAATTGCTTCTAGTGCACAAACGATGCCGTGACAATTTGTGTCAATTAAACCCTTTTCTTGCGGAAAGCTTTCCATGAAGGGCATGTTGCTTTGCTTTACACTTTAAGTACTGCTTTACCAATGCAAATTATTTTACCGAAAATTAAATTGCAAATGTATTTATCGTTTACTTTACGTTTATTTCATCATTTAAAGATGGCTGTGTTAAGTTGGACATGACTTCCTTGCTAATAAAATTATATAATTATCTCCAATACTAAAACATAATGTATGTCTTACGACGTATGTACGGCTGATAAACGGCCCCGGTACGACACGACAAGACCCGGGATCAAATCCCATCCGGACCATCCTCACATAAGAAGGACTGACTATTCAACTACATGGGAAAAATAAGTCGAGTAAGCCAGAAATGGCCGACATGACCTTAGAGGTCGATAAACCAAGAAGAGAGAGAGAATGTATATATACGTCTTAGTATAACATTGTACAGATTGATACCTAACGTTAAATATTTTGTTTATCAAAAAGTTCCACTGTTGATGTTAATTTTAACGAATTTCTTACACCATCGATACATTTGTAAATAGTAAAAAAAAACTCTTCTTCTACAGAGAAATTATAATAAACTAACTAAGTTATTAAACTCGATGAACAAAAATGATGAGATAAAAAATTTACAAAAAAATAACAATTCAGGCAGTCTTGTGTCACAACATTTGATTCGGAAAAGAAATCAATTATTTCCTGCATTCAAATAAAATAGAACATAGCACAAAGAAGCTGAAGAGCTTCTATCATTTCGAAACAGAGAATCACTTAATCTAGGAAAATATCCCTCTCCCTAACCAAGTGTACTCAATTCCAACGTGCAGAAAGATATTACATTTCCATTTTCCTGCGGTTTCACTTTCCAATCAATCTCATAACAACACATTTTTCTTCACTTTTAACCGGTAATACTTTTAAAGGTTGTTTTTTTCTTTGTCTGCATCACTGTCATCTTCAGCACCGGTTCAGGTGTACTCTCTTTCTCTCTCTCTGTTCATGGACTGTCTTTTGAGTCGTTTTAGTATTTCCACCCTTAATTCCACCAAAGCATCAGCTGGATCAAAACGGAAAATCTAGGTTAAAAGGTGCGAAGGAAACGATCTCGGTTCGAAGAATTTTTGCACCAAAAAGACCCCATAAAAGCCGCAGCACGGAACTGGTGGCAAACAAAAAACCTCGCGAATCACGAATGGCACAGGTACGCTTTGAAACGTCAACAAGTTCTCAATCAATCATTGTAGCCCAAGTGTGTTGTTGTGAACGCAACGATCAATCGTTTTGATTCACGTTTTTAAACACATTTTCAAATCTGTTATATGTTCATTTAAGAGAATTATAAGCTCACATTTTAGACTCGATGTCGATCAAGACAAACGTTAGCAAAGATGCAATAAACTTGAGTTGAAAATGAACAAAGAATGGTACGCCGTTCTAAATAAACAGGATGCTACGCAGGATCGCCTGGCAAACTTAGGTTCGAATCTACAACATGCAGCTGTATAAACACTGCAACAGGAAAGGCTAAGTAATAAACGCGATTCAACATATACAAAATGCAATTTCATAACTAGGGACCGCCAGTGCGCTATCCTAAAAAAGCGATAACCCAAAATATTAAAAATACAAAGCATCTCGTTATGCTAATTTGGTAAAAAAGGGTCTCGAAATGCATAAATCAAATACAATAAACAGCATCCTTTGTACGAAAGAACGCGATACCCAAAATAGCAATAACAAACCTACGCCCACACGCCGTGCCATATGTAGCATGCAATAAACTGCATCCGATCCCTTAAAAAACTAGCCGATCAAGCAACATATTTGCGTACAGGAAA
>STHD01003428.1:0-23691 GCA_016170015.1 Anopheles longipalpis | reverse complement strand
GACCGGGTTCAAATCCCATCCGGACCGTTCCCCCGTAGCAAGGACTGACTATCCGGCTACGTGGTAAAATAAGTCTAGTAAGCCAGAAATGGCCGGCGTGACCTGTAAGGTCGTTAAGCCAAGAAGAGATGAGAGTAACAACTCTTTTTAGTGAGTCAACTCAGAGTGAATGAGTCGTTATTGGGAGTCAGCTCGTTGAACGACTCAATTCGGAGTCATAAAAAACCTGGTATAAGCGTATAAGTTAAGGTTCGGTCATTTAACTCACTCATGAGTGTAAGCATGTAGCCGTGGTGAGTCGAGTGGAAATATGGGTAAATACGTGAGTTAAAACGAAAATGCGCGAGTTTTTATTATTTTTTATTCTTTTATTTATTTAAAGCATTATTTGAGCGAAAAGAAACTTATTGCAACCAATTCGCATTAAAATAAACCAATTAAAAAAAAATTGCTAAATTTCCCAAAAAAAACAACTAAGGCTATAGCCTTAGGAAATTTTCAAATTTTTAGAATTTTTTTTATTTTAGTATAATTTTTTGTTCTTTTTTTCATTAAAGCAGTATTTGAGTGAAAAGAAACTTATGTCAACCAATTCACATTAAAATAAATCAATTTTTAAAATTTTGCTAAATTACTCAAAAATAATCTAAGGCTTTATATAGCCTTAGGAAATTTTCAAATTTATAGAAATTTTTGGGGGAGGTATTTTTGGAGGCCTTAACTGAGAATCCTCTGGGCCCCCAAAACTCCTCTGGACTCTCCCAAACTTTGTGGTTAGCCAGAGCGAGAATTATATTCATTCATTTTCACATGTATTCCGTTTCAACTCATGTGTATCAAGCGTTTCATTTCAACTCATTTTTGTTTCAACTCACTCGCAGATTTTCGTTTCAACTCACGTATTTACTCTTTTTGCACCTCGACTCACCAAGGCTACATGCTTACACTCATGAGTGAGTCGCTAAAACTCCTCGTGGTGAGTGAACGAAACTCGTTCAATACAACGTTTCATCTCACTAGCTCACTCTTACTCACTTTACAAATCTATAATTGAAACTCCGTAGATCGTTTGATTCTTATGATTCTGATAAACGGTGAAGCCATAACGGAAAAGTCTTTATTTTAGAAGTAGTTTTGTTCTTCAACTTATATTGTAGCAATTTGTCAATTTAGTTAAATTGATTTTCATGTCAACTTTCCCCGGCTCCAAAGTGTGATTAATTAGAAACTGCATTCCGAAGAATGGAAATAACATTTTCGTTTGTAAGTGAAGATGTTCCACTGACATCAAATTACTAAAGCGATTGATTTCCATTCTGAGAATAATATCCGATCAAAGATGCTTCCTGCTACGGTGCCCGATCAATAGCAAACCGGTGTCTGTGTCTTAACGTTTGTGAGCACAAATAAGCCCTTCGCAACAAGCCTCTTTCGGCCCGGAAGGGCTATTTGAAGTTCCAAGAGCCTCCTCTAGACGGCCTCCTATTCCCGGATGCTATAAACATTCTTCTCAATGGATCTGCATATTAAACGCTTAAAAGGATACTTATGTGTCTCAGTAAGGATCTTCCTGCCAGATGTGTATGTTGCCCCTTCTTCCCTTTACTTCAGATCCAGCACGGTTAGCTTCAACAGTCACATTCGTAAGACGGTATCTTCATGCCAACGATAACTGAGCTTTAACCGGTGCACCGAGTCCGTCCGAGATATGGGTAGGATCGAAATATTCGCTTTTTATGCACCATTCTTCTGGTAGGAACGTTGTACGAGTCCCTGAGGAGTGTTTTTCTGGTCCTTTTTTTTGGCCCACGTTGTGCCGCTCCTTTCACGATCCTGTGTACAAAACCGGAAAAGCCCTATCTTTATCCGAGTACCACGATATGCTACCCATCACTGTATTTCTTCACACTGTTGGCATGTATGAAGTGCTGCATGTAAGGTACAAAACGGAAGGTAAAGCGGAAAATGGAACGCCTTTGCGCTACCGGCACTTGGGAAGGATATTTTTGGCAAATGGAGCAATTGATTTTTCTTGTTTGATGTGCGTGTGTTGGTGGTACGTTATGAAAATTATCATTCGTTCGTTTGATCATTTGTCATGCTGAGTTTACGAAACGGGCGGTCGTTGAAAGGATCCGGTATGGTTGAAAATTCCTTTAATGTTAGTGCAAATATTCAAGTTTTTTAAAGCACACCTAAAGCTACATTTTTAGGTCATGAAAACAGAACAAAATTTGTAATTTTTGCCTGCATATGAATTTTAATTCTTTCTTTAAGTTTTGAATCAAGTGTCTAAAGTTTCGTTCATAGTTTCCGTTTCAAGTGTTGTCAAATACTCGATTGTTTTGTCGTCGGTTTCGTTGTAAATAATTTCAAAGAGCTTGAAAGAGCTTTTTAAAATTTTGTTTGTGAGTTCGTACTAAAGAATAGAAAAGTGGAACAACTGTTTGTTTATTTCCAAAAATTAAGTTGATTACAATTAGTGATTTAGTGCTGTACTTAGTGAAAAAAGTAACCAGTCAATTGAATCTTCCTATGAGTCAATTATTAGCGATGTAATTCTCTCCAGAGAATAAAATTACGAGTGAGCTATAGTACTCATTAAAAAGTCATTTCACTCATGAGTCTTATGACTCTTTGCGGCTACAATCAATTCACTCATGAGTTAAATAACTCATTCATGAGTGAGTTTAAGGTCACCTCAAAAAATCATTATTAAGGAATGAAAGGACATTTTCATATGTTATTTAATTAATAAGTTATATTGTTGGTATAATTTGTCAATCAATTCTAAAACATGTTCCTCAACATTAAATGGAAAAAACTTAGTCAAAAATATTTAACAAGTTAATATTTCAAGTTTCGCATTGTCTTGCTTTATAAACATCTTTATATTGCGTTTCAAAATTTTCTCAACATAGCAAATCATGAAAACAGACAGCAAATCAATCGCAGATAGTTCGTGGAAGATACACGTCGCGCCCATTGCGCCAAATCCTTCCCAGCCTAGTATTGCGTTTTTTTTAACGGGAAATGAATTCCTTTGATTTCCGCCCGCAAGCATAATAGACGAACGCACGGTATAGAGGTGGAGAGGACCCGGTTGTTTGGTGAAAATCGAAAAACCGTCTTCGATTGTCAATAATCCGCCAACCGCACCTGGAGGGCAAATTGAGGCATTTCACATAGAGGGCGTACCGAAAGTGGAAAGAACCGAGCGCGCGTTTGGAAAGCTTTGACTGTTCAAAGTGGCCCTCGGGGGTTGTTTTTTTTTGCTCTTGCTTTTCTACGCCAAAAACATGGTGGCTACTGCCGTTTGTTGTGGTTTACCGGCCCGGATAGTGTTTATCGTACGGTTGTGTTGGTTTTCCGTTCCGAAGCTTTCGCTTTAGCATCGTGGCGTTTGCGATGTCCTGGCTGGGTGAAAAGCTTTGCCGCAGGGAAAGTGGTTTGAATTTGGTATTCTTTTGTGAAATCAATTCCTGCTTTCATCCAGCCCGTGGAGGGGTTGGAGAGCTTTGATTCCAACAAATGTCTGTTACGGAAAGAGCATGAAAGGATATTTATGATAACCGGTCGGTATCGGTTATGAAGGTTCGCATTAGCTCAATCGTTCGCTCTACCGCTTTCGGTATGTCCCTTTTTTGTATCAAACACCGATACGCTTTGGAATAATGATGAGTTTAGTGACACCGTCTCTAATGTGTGCATCGATGATTTTGTGCTACGGTATTGTTGCTGCAGCTGTATGGCACAGTAACAACAGTTCGTAACTGAATCCTTTAGGGGAAAATGGAACATGAAACGGAATAGCAGATCGGTAAACCTTATCTACCATCCCCCCTACCCGAAACCGGTAAGCCAAAGAACATCAGCACACTTACAATTTCACTTCCGGCTACCGAGCATCCCTGAAATGAGCTTCCCATCTTTGAGCCATCGTGTTAAAGCAAAGTTTTCCCGAGGTGCTTCAGGACATCGGGATATTGCTTTATCGTTTATCGGGAAAGGGGGAAACAACATTGAAGCAAATGGATTGTTACCGAGATGTACACCGCTATTGAAATAAGTTATACCGTTCTAGTTTCCGTATGATGTCTGCTATCTGTGCCATTCTTGCTTGAGACCGGATGTTGGAAATGTCAGCTTTCCACGTGCCCGGTCAAATGAATCCAACCGTCGGTGACGATTGCGAATCGATCCCATCCGATCCGTTGCGTCAAAGAATTCGAATCATCGTTAAGAAAGACAGCCAGGAAAGTAGGTTAATGCTGTAGCATAATCTTCGTACTTTGTGGTAGAATGTTTTATCAGCTTTTGTGTAAGGGAAAATGTCCGCAGGCATTGGATGTGTTAGCAAAGCGTTTGGTGATGAGGTTTTTTTCCACGTAACAAATTTTACTGTACCATCAACCATTTGCTCTCGGTTCGTGTATTAAACACACCTAGAACTGTAATGTCGTGCGAGTTGGCTACAAGAATCATGCACGATTTCTTCTTATCTGTCGGTGAAATGGTACGATAATAATAAAATAAAATGCTCTATCGCTGGTTCATTCTTCAAGTTCATCGCACTCGATGGATGTGATGTTGTATTGCAATTACACTTGATGTAGTTAACACTAGAACAACCAAGCGTTTTAAGCGTTTTTCGTTTTTGGTTAATTTTTAAACAATTTCGAAGAGTTGGAGTATATAATACTGTTTATTGAAGATCGTACTATAGACTATATATGTAGTATTCGTGTTTCAACTATCTTAGGATTATTTAACCTCATAAAAATATGATGAAAATGAAGCGTTTCAGTCAAAAAGACTGGTCCGGTAGTTCTAGTGTTAATAAACATTAGTTAGCGTATATTTCTTAAAATTTTCTTCAATTTACAGTATAACACGCCATTAGTATAACACGCCGAATAATTTTGATAGTGTTAGATTGCGTGAAATTATATAAAAAAATAAGAAATATTTGTAAAATATATTTGATTTGCTTATTTCAATTTATCAGCGATGATTGTACTATTTTTTTATTCAGTTAGTAAGCCAAGAAGACCTTCCATGAAGCGAAATTGAAACCTTCTTCTATTACACCTAGGTTCATAAATATTTGCATCAAAACCGGTCAACAAATTAATTCGCCCGTTTTGAAGGAAAAACTTTTCCCTTCCCATATCGTGTTCATTTTCTATTACTTTCCTTTTTCCACACATTATTGGTTTAAGCATATCTACCTGTTTTTGGACGGTGTTGCAGCTGGTATGCTTATGCTTGAATTGGGCTTTATTATTTTCTATAGCATAAGATATGTTATGAGACCGGATACCGAAGGTACGAACTGAGCCGATTCGCTCAGCTCTTTTTTTTCGCTTCCTGCAGGTGCATGAATTTTTAAAATCCCAATCAAAACTCTAACCAAAAAAAAAAAAAACATGGGACAAGAAAGCAAACGATCGCATTACGAGACGTGTTCGGTAGCTTAGAAAGAATCGGCATAATAATGTTCATTCACTTCGCAACGGGGTACACTCAACCGACGGGCGGATCGGTTGGTTTAGGCCGTTTTTTCCTTTAGCGCCACCACCACCGTGAAAAGTGGGATGTATATCCCGTCTGGCCTTTTTTTTTGTTGCGTGGTTGTATTTCGAAATCGGATATCCGAATGAAACGCCTTTCAATATGAGATCAGTCTCGGTATGAGTTGGTGGAAGCACGAGCAAAGCATTCCCGGCTCAACAGGCTCCGTTGCCAAAAAAAAGGGATTTTGACTGCCTTGTTATTTTTTTCTTCTCTCCTATATTAACCACCCAGTAGGATCCCCTTTCGCCAACACCTGTTGTAGGGTGCTTGAGATGGTGGAAAACTTTTTATTGGCTGAGCACCCCGGAGCCATCGTTCGCACCCGGAGAAGCTGTTGATATTTTATTCAACTTCCATCAGCTGCAACAAAAGGGTCGGAAAAAACCGACTCTAGTGGGACGGTTGAAGGATGTGTGATGTGTGTGTATAAAAGGATCCAGACGGTGTGCCACCGCATATAATGTGCCTTGATCATGAAGTCAGGTAACAGCACGGATAGCAACAGCGGAAGAACAGCTTAATGGAGATGAAGATGGGAAGTGGGAAGAAAGTTTATTTTCTTTTTGCTAATCCTATACATTCGGTTTGACATGCGGTAGAGCTCACGAGAAATAGAGGAATCTTCAAACGGCTGCCTGTAACATATGGGTCGTATACGTCCAACGATAGGTGATGGCAAAAAGCAGCTTAGTAATCGACTTTACACTTAAACTAATTTCCCTAGCGCCCCACAAGCGCCCCACACAGGATGGCACTATCACGATCATCGACGGATAGATGCATCCATTGGGTAAATGTTACGACCATAAGCATGGCCATAATGCTGCTCCATGCTCGACATTTATGGCCGATGTTTGACACACAACACACACCCACACATACAGGGAGGTTGTGGAAGGAAAATGACAACCAATTCGCAGTCCATTTGCTTTTCCCATCAATGATCGAGTCCGTCTTTAGTACGACGATATTTCTATCCTCCCCTTTCCCGGTGCTCAGTAAACGGGGAATTGTGGCAACTTACTTTTGCCAACCACATCAGAGAACCAACGGCATCAAGGTAGTAACAGAAGAAAAAAAACTCTTTTCTCTCGATAGCTATTAGTAAGTGTCACCGTGGCTAAAGGATTCTCGGTCGTTCTCGCTTCCCATTTCAATGTGACATCACATACGATTTGCTTAGCTCCGGCCAAGAAAATATACACATATCATACAATGTTTTCTACTCCATCGATGCCGAACATCGCACGTAATGTAGGTGGTAATGTTTGTAATGCTTTTTTATTCCTTTGTCCTTTTTTTGCTCCACGAAACTCTCGAGCCACTACTCAGAACTGCTTCCTGTTCCAAGTGCTTAGTGACATTTGGCATATAGTTGGGTGAGTTGCTACCGTAAATGGCCAATACTTGGAATGTTTTAATGTTTTCAGCGATGATGGTGTAAAGTTTTTACTGAGTCGGTTTGTTTTGCGCATTTCGTTACGGCCTGGTGTACCTTTCTATTGAAACTTTATTCCCACAAGTGTCTATTACACATCTGGTTGATACGTCTTTTAACTTTAGTTTTCTTTACTGGGAAATAGAGCATGTGTTTATGAAATGGATTTAAACTGTCCTAAGTTCACTCGGAAGGAGAAAACACTCCACTTTTAAAGTTTGTAAAATAAATGTTCCCTTCACAATAATAATAAACCCTTCATTTGAGGGTGGAGAAAGGATTTCCAATGAATTGTACACCAGACAAAAGTATTCTGTGAAAATTAATAGTAAATACTTTAAAAATGAAATTTACACCATTTCTGGATTGTTTTCAAGTTGAAGGGAAATGTTTATAGGTAAAAGTGGAATCTTTTTGACATGTTCGAGCTGTTCACAGCTGTACAAAGCTTTCTCAACTCACATATTAGCATTGCTTTTTTACATTAGATGTGTGTTAGTTACAGTGGGAATATTGACGAGAATTCCTTCTCAGGTATGTTTTCTATATGAAAGAAATATGAAACGTATTGAAAATTAAAGGGACTGTCAAAAATCTTAGAGAAGCTTTCCATCTTAGGGAGGTTGCAGCTTAGGGAGATTTCACTGTAGTTAATAGTTGAGGTGGAATGTATGGAAAAAGATGTGGAATCTTTCCCGATTTCTTGATCTTGTTCAAAATAAAATTCATTCTATACAACCTTTTCTCTAGAGGCTCATCGTTCGGTTTCGAGTCCATTTGCAAAAGAACTCGAAATATTTTGCATATAGTTAAAGGGTTCAAACCTTTACAAATTTAACTTCAACTTAAGAAGATTCCGATAAAAACTTTCTCACTTGAAGCCTCGAATACTTTTTCCGAATGCTGATTCTAGTTCTGCGAACAACAATTCCGTAAGCATTTTCTTTAAAACTTCACCTTCTCATGATTAGGTAAGATCGTTCTATGGGAACGATTGATTAAAGAACAGCAGTATTTCAACTCATGCTTACGTTGATGTTTGGTTTCTATTCGCTCCTCACGTCACTGTCCAAAATAATCAATTAAAGTCACATGTAAAAGGAAACGGTTCACGCCCGACTGGATAACCCTGTCCGGTTCCTATGGCTTAACGTACAAAGCCATGCTGGACCAGCGTTAGTTGCTTATAGCGGAAGTGGCTATCGATTGTTTGGACGGTTTTTTTTTTGGTTTTGTGTCCCTTTTTTTTTCAACACACCATTTCTTTCCATTTAGTTCCACTTTACAGGCAGTGAAGTTTGTTGACGTTAAGTTTGGCCAGGTGGTTGAAACTGGAACAGAGACAGGCCAGCAAACGGGGAAGTAATCGATTTCGCTCGAACCAAGGAAACCAAGAAGTGTGCCAGACGAAACCTAGTGAAACGAGTAAACCGGCCTGGCGATCCCGGAACTCTGTACTGGAGGTACTGGAGAAACCATAAAACGGCTCCGGTCCGTTGGCTTGCATTCGTTTCGTTATGTTGTGGTGATTGCGGTATGGTTGGAATAATTTCACCACTTTTCACATTTTTTTTGCTTCGTTCTTCTTTTTTGCTTCCCTTTTGGTGGTTTACACATTTTTACGAACGTTTGGATGTGGTAAGGAACGGGACCTTATTTTATTATATTTTTTTCCTTGTTCGCTTGTGAAGGTGGCATTAACTTTCCTTAGCAAAGGCAACGAGTCGGAATCGAGCAGGGTTTCCAATTTTGTGCAACCGGATTAAAACACAATCATCCTGAAAAATGATAACACCCAAAAGATTTCCTGCTCGGACTGTGGATTGGATCGTACCATAATGCATTCGGTTGGTATATTTCAATTTTACATCAGTCCCTGAAGGGTTTAGAATTGGCCATGGTTCGACCAAATATGTGTGGCTTTACTGTACGAGTTACAGCAGGATGAAGGGAACCGTATCGGGAATTATCGTCCGAAGAATCCGTAGAACTGCAGCTAGTCAAATTTGGCAATAGGATTACAGTGGAATCGAGTTTTAAGTTTGTAGTGTTGCTTGTATTTTTTTTCTTAAACAAATTTGTATATTCAATAGCAAGCCGTTCCTAATAGATACTTCTGTTTTCCATTAGGTTTTAAACGATACAACAAGCAAACTATTATGCGAACTGCAACAGAAATGTGTTAAAACTCAATACACAATACCCTTTGACAAATGGCGGGGGGAGAAACTAAGGTTCTTCGGTCATGTATTTCGTGTCACTCTATTTTCTTCAAGCAATTTATTTCCTTTGGAACACTTCATACTCCGGGGCGCTGTTATATTTTAAAGCAATGCTTCACGAAGTTTCCTAAACCATTCGTTTCTGCTTTTCCCTTTTGGGGCGTAAAAAAAACGGGGAAGAAAAATCTACGCCTGACATGTGCACGTTCCGTCTGACAAACGACGTAAGTTCGTCGCTGTCCGTCTTGAAGACGGGAGTTTTTTTTCCGCCAGGCTTCCAACACGGTACCATTTGTTGGAGGTTCTTCAAGAGACTCACAGCGCAAACCAAAAGCACTTCACAACCAACCGGTTTCGAAACGGTTCGCACATCCGTGCAAATCGTTGGCACTCGACTCGGTTCCTTATTGAATTTGAAACGATATACAAATCACCGTCCGGTTGAAAGAATTCTTCCTTCTGCCTCATACTGCAATGCCTACTATGGTCTTCTGCTGGTAGTTCTTGCCCAGTACGGAGTGGTGAAGAAAAAAAAATAGAAACCAACTTTTCACTCCATTTCTTTTGCTCGCTTTTGGCGTGTCTACACGGTAGCGCCATTCCGATAGGCCCGATAAAAGCTGGTGCAGAACTGCAGCAGCAGTTTCATTCTTCCGGTACCGGGTCCGTTCTTCTGGGCTGCTTGAAGTTTAATTTAAAATTGCAAACTATTTACAGAACTTGGGCCCGCCTAGCAGGGGACCAGGGAATGACAATCCGGGGATAATCATTGCGCCATTGACCTCGACACTCGAACGCCTGTCCCGTTGCAGACCGGTCTTATCGGAAGTTGTCGTTCGGTCGTTTGTTTTGCCGCTCGGTGCGATGCAAATGTTTTTTCGAGAAGAGTCAACCTTTTCGAATGAGAGAAAGTGCATCGACAAGGAAGATGTCATATTTTATCAAATGGAAATTTATGCTCAACGACGAGACGAAATGAATCAGATGCGACTGAAAGTGGTGCGAAGCGGTAAAGATATTGGTTTCGTTATTGGATTGCAAAATTTGCATGCTTGTAATATGGTTACATTCTCAAAATTAGCATTAAAAAGTAATTTAAAATTCTCGTCAAATAACATCATTTGCTGAGTAGTGAAAGACGTGATCGAAATTGTGTGTGTTTACATTCATGAGCCTATTATTGTTAAAATTCCACCAATTTATCAACAAAACACACGCAGCATGGTTAGCATGTTTGAAGAAAATTAAACTTAATACAATTAGGAATTATTTTGAAGCGAATTCCTCGCTTATCGCATATCAGCATGCAGCACTTTTTATTGTACTGGTGCTGGGTCTTTCGAAAAATACAACTACCCACCCAACTAGCAATTGAAATTAACATCAGCCGAAAACAATCATCACGTGACACGTCTAACAAACGTTAGAACATTTTTACCTCCTCTCACACCCTTTTATGCTTCTTCCCTGTCCCCCCTAATTGAAAATCCAAATTTGAGCCCTAACGATCGTCAGTATAATAGTTCCACTTTCATAATCATCGTCCACGAAAATGCGCTTATGATATCCAAACGGTCCAAACACCAAAAGTGAGAAACATCAATAACGGTTTGAATATTTCCTTTTCTGTTTTTTTTTGTTTTGGTTCTTTCTGCTTTCGGACCAAATGCAAACTGCCAGCCCAATTAGCTCTTCAGGTTTCGTGACACGGAGCGAAATTGGCAAAATTTTTCAGAAGGTCAAAACCTAAATTTATGTACTGCACGCTAGAACCGCGTCCCGTACGGGGTTTCGATTTGGGGAAACGTTAGCATTTCATGAGTGGAACAAGTTGTTTTATTTTCCTCACACCTCTATCCGATGCCGTGGATGGTTTTAGTTGTTTTGATGGGCACAACAAACGAAACGGAAGTCGGTGTGTATGATTGGATGGAAATTTAATCGCACCACTGGACTCCCGGAACAGTGTTTTCTATTCTAACTCGCAAACTTCTCATTAGTCACTCACGTGGGATTGCTGTTGTGTTTAAAAAAGAGGAAGATTTTTCTTCTTCATCAAACACATGCAACCTGCAGCTGGAGTTGTGATCTCCAAATGACAAATAACGTCAAATAAATAACAGCCCCGTCCGCGGGGAAGCATTCAGCTAAGCTTCTCTAACACCTTTATTTGATCGTGAACCTTAAATGATGGCAAAGGTAAGGTACAAGGTAATAGGAATTAATTAGC
This sequence comes from Anopheles longipalpis, assembly GCA_016170015.1. Lineage (NCBI taxonomy): Eukaryota > Metazoa > Arthropoda > Insecta > Diptera > Culicidae > Anopheles > Anopheles longipalpis. The sequence continues at coordinate 12,224 of STHD01003428.1, read as the reverse complement.
GCCATCGTGTGGCAGAAGGTTGAAGCATTTGGAAGGCAGGAGCGTCAGAGAAAATTGGTGGCCGGAAACGAACGTCGATAAATTACTGCAATTAAGCGGAAGCGCAATTTGCTGATTGTCCTCTGCAAGGGAGAAACATCAGTCCAGGAGCGGAAAACATCAGTGTCGCTAGTGGAAGGAAATGCGAATCCGGAGCAAATCGTTCAGGCAGGCGAAGCGATTACATTTTCAGCTCACAATACGGTTGCGATACAGACGTACATTGAAGTTTGGACTTCAGAAGTAAAGAAATAAAATAAAACACACATACAAAATCAAACGATTTGATGTATTGCATCGTTGTGCAATATTCTCTACCTTACAACACTTCCTGGATGGTGGGTTAATTATAACCTCAATGTTTAAGTAACAAATTGTTTCATTATCCTTTTCTCGCCATTATCGTTCATCTAACCTCTTCACTATCACACCGAAGTAAAGCACTTCACCTTGATGGGGGAGCGTTGAAAGGAAGATGGATCATCTTAAGAGAAAGTGATTTAAACCAGTAAACAAGTTTTTAATTGAATTTATGAAATTATTTTGCAGCGTTTATGCGGTAGCAGGGAGCACACCTGGAATGACACTCAAGAAGGTTTGGTTCAAGGTTTAGTTACAGTTCGTACTAGTCCAGTCTTTCGAAGGGATATTTGTATGATGGATTATGGGATGAGATTTTGAAGTTTGAAGCATTTTAAAGGAGAAAACACATTTTATAAATTTTAATTCAATTAACCCTTTCTTGCATATGATGCAAAAATTTGAAAGATCAAACTAAATTTTAAAACAATTAAATTCGAAGAAAACACTTTAAAAATGTGCGAGATGATTATACAAACTAAGATCGTAGAAGCTTTCCTTCGAACTAATGTCATTTTTGCTCAAAATTAAAAAAAAGGCTTAACAAGAAAGGTACAGATACTGCCCAAACAGAAAAGCAAAACGATGAAACAAATTTGGGCACTTTGGAAGCCACCGGTTAAAGGTCGGCCGATGCTGTACGTAAAATGGTAAATGGCATCTATCTAACCCCACCGAAATAATCGATATTTTTAATTAAATTTCTTAGACCCCAATCGGTGAGCGGTCGTGATTGACATTCGACCTCAGCGGGAAGTACATTGAATGCTGCAGCTGCCTTTATCGTGCTACATCGAGTAAGATGAACGCGGTGTGCGGTAATTGAAAAACGGGAACTTCCACCCTGAACGATGAGAGGCCTGCTTTTAAATTTGATACCACCGTGGCCGTAGATAGTTGGGATTGCATCTTAGAAAATTGGGTAACGAAACAGCACAAGGCAATAGCTTTATTTTTGGCCGCATTTATTGGGGGAAGATTGGTACAGGGGTTGCTAAAAATATAATTTTTCGAAAAGAATTTCTTGCTGATTTTGTCTGACTTTTATTAACTTCTAAGAATCATTACTAAAGTAGCAATCATTATTTAAAAAAATCGATCGTGATTATTTTTACTGAATCATTGTTGTACAAACATCTCAGTGACATACATTATTACATCGTGATTTCTACAAATTTCTTCAGAACAATTACAGGGAACTGTTTTCGATGCTATGTTCGTCCTGCAAATTTTACTTCGGAGCGATCCAATTTTACACCATGACGCGCCAAGCGTCCTTCGGATATAACCGACGAGACTTTTATAATATTCTCTCCCTTCTGGTGAAAGGTCAGAACCGAGAACCGAGTTCAAATTTAATATCAGTCATACCACGGCATGCATGTGCATTAAGTGCTGCAATGACTAAAGTTCAGGATCGGGATAAAGTGACCTCATCGTTCCTATGGAGCATCGACATAATCGAGAAAGTAGTTAAGAAATACTTGGACACGATGGACACTGTTATGGGAAAATGTTGGTTAAAGCAATCAAGCATTAATTTAGCGGCTGAAGCTGTTGATGAAAAATTTTATCTTCGACGAAAGCACGGCGTCAGTGTCCTGGTGGATGATGAGACCTACTTGACTCTGATTCTTGACAAGAGTGATCTTTAAGATGTCCAACAAGAATAGATGAGTTAACAACACTCAAAGAAATACCCTTTTGCGGTTAATGAGCAACGAAAAGGAAAATGTTCTTCCCTTCAGAACTTGCGGTGATTAGAGATATGCTCACTAAACGTCTCTAGTTAGTAAGGATTAAGGAGTAAATATGGTATCTTTTAGATTGACATGCTCTCGCTTATCATACCAAGAAGTGACTCGAGGAGATGAGCTTTATTGAAGATCACTTACCCTCTGAACCTCAAACGAAGACTTTATATCAACTCCAATTTCGAGACCAAAATCGAGTATCATTTATACAAAACCAAACATTCGTCTTCTTAATGGCCTTTGCGAAGATCTCAGACAGCTGGCCTTTGCATTATTCCAAAAGCTTAATCAAGTTGACTTTACTAAATTATTTTCATTAGTTTTTTTTACATTTTCGAAATAAGTTCTATTTCTTCATGCATGTCATTGCCACTTTACAAACGATCTGTTTTGTACAATCGTAAGCTAATTAAATTGTGAAAATGATTCCTTTCCCATATTGTGCAGCCCCCCGCAGTTTGATTGCAAACAATAAATGTAACCCATTTCGTATTTAGCTTCATTTCCTGTACGAAGGACAAACAGGTGGATAATTACCATACAATGCCTTCATTAACATCCCCAGCAGCGTCGTAACATGGTGCGAAAAGTGCAGTATTCTATTTCGGTACTGCGGCAACAAATCGCAAGCAGCACTATTTTATTCGCTATCTAATAACACTGCAGCATAATGTTGCCCAACCTGCTTCAGCTACTGCCCAAACGACTGTCAGTATCATTTCCCTCCTTACCGGTAGCAATAAAAGTCAATTATGGGCCACTGAGTAAAGACCGAGGTGGGTATCGACCGGGGTGGGGAGCAAATGGCAAAACAAAAAACACCAATATTAAGGTAACGAGAAATGTAAGCACCGAAAACCGACTTTACCTTAGCTTACCGCCATGCAATTCGTGGCCGATTTTTATCAACCAGAAGAAAAAACTGCACGTTGAGAACGGATCGCTAGCACCAGTGGGTGAAATGAGAATGACCGAACCCTGGTGCTAATTATACTCTTATGAAACCGTGTTACATGCTTGCCGACACTAACGAAACATCGGTGCGTTTAATGGTCGACAAAAATTTCTATTTCCCTTTGGAGGTTGGCCAAACAACCGGCCCTGAGCTGAATGGTTAAGATAGCTTTATAAGACAAGAGAAAAAAAATCTCTCTTTTTTCGATAGTGTCCAGCCGTAAGGTAACAAAAACGTTTGCAAGAAACATTTGCAACAAGGATAAAAACAATTTCGTTGACCAACCGACACCGCGGCAAGCGGTTTGGTGTACGGGGGAAAAGTTTTTGGAGATACGAGTGGGAAAAAAAACCTTGACTCGGAGATTTATTAGCATAACCACGTAACGAAGGTCGAGACTGCCGAAAACGGGTACCCGTAGTTCGCATACCACATGATGCTAACGGAAAAAAGTTTGTTTTCCACTCTTCCCTTCAGTGCTACATACGAAAATGTGTTGTGAGAAGGATACAATCACGGTTCCCGTAACGGGCCACTGAAAAGCAGGAACAGAATAAAATAATGACGCTTCGAGGAGGAAGGCACAGGGCACGGGGTTTGTTAAGGATACTGATGGAAATGAGAAAAAAACGAATTGAAGCAACGTGTAGAGGTTCTTTTTTGAGGGAGGTTCAGTTAAAAAAACATAGTAGAATACAGCCTAAAAGCACCTTATGCCTTGGTGGGATGGTTCGTTGAAGTCTATTCCACTTTTACGAAGGATCCTTGATTTTGGGCGTCCGATAATGCATCCGTAATGCAGCAATAAATGGTATATGGTAGCTGGGAATAAATTTGAAACAAATTACATATCATGTGAAAATTTTATCGATGGTCAGGATAATCAGACCAGTACATTATTTCACAGTTCCTGGTAGTGAAATATAACATAATTTATTTTTTATTTTCTGATAAAAGGAATGTAATTTTGTGGTATTTCAAGAATTGCTTTTCTGGCACATTTCGAAGTTTGGAATAGCGGTACCGGCATGCTTCCGAATAATTTAATTCCTATTTTTAACTTTAACTCCTCCTTAATCTTCTATTTTGAATTTCTTCAAAAGATTTGTTTTTTATGGTCGTAATTTTTTCTCATTATGATATCCAATTAGCATGGATACTTTCCTATAATATTTTTCTTTTTGTAAATTACTAAGGTAAGTCTGTAATATAACCTGTCGATAGTATTTCATAAAATTATACACTTGAACACAATAACCTTATCCCCAGGAGAATTCTAGCTTATTTCGTATATCTCTCCAATAGAAAAAACGGGACGAATCAGCTTTAACATAACTTTCCCAGCAACGATAACTTTCATTTAGGTTTAGTATTTGAACAGACGACTGAAGGATCACCGATAACTAAATTCCGATAATTGTATTTTAAAAGTCATTAAATTCAAATTAGGGTCTTTAACATTTTGGACCGATAATGTTGGGATTTATATACAAAACCTTCTGTACACTTTCTTAGTTGATGTTTATTGGAGCGAAGGGATCTTGAGAGTGAACTTTCGTCTTTAGTTGATATGTTAAAAATATCGAGCATACCATGAATTTCTTTATTTTCGATGGAATTTCGTTCCAATACCTTTTATCTACCGAGTTTTAGTTAATTTAAAAAAAACCAACGTATATTCACAGTTAATTATTTCAATTTAGTATAGCAAAAACATTTACCAAAACTCAAAACAAGCACAGAGAACAACATTAAATAAAAACGAAAACGAAGAAAAAAAATTCTGAAATGGTTAAAAGATTGTGAAACGGACGATTAACAACATCTTAGCAGCGATTATATCACTCTAGAGATTTTTCCCAAATTAACAACCTATTATCGTGCGCTTAATGATCGATACCAAAAATTGTAAAGATGCTAGGGACAGAGCTCGTTGAAGCGTGCTTTCTAAAAATAAAACTCATTTGGAAGTTTTAACGTAGGCTTGGTAATAGAATTCTGCTCATAATTTGACCCTAACCGACTACAACCATTATCATGTTTTGTGGGGGAAAAAGTTTTTGATGTTGTTTGCAGACAAATCGCGTTGCTCTGTTTGTGATTTCTTTGTCTTGACGACGAAAGTCCTTTAACCGCCGTTGGCCCACCACTCCACCCCCGGGGGGCAAATGTGCGCATCCATCAAGACAACAGTCAATGTCAGTGAAGGGTTCAATCAAACAAGAATCCACGCAATGCGTTGCTGGTGTTGCGTGCCGTTAGAGAAAGCAACAAAAAACCGGCTAGCACCGGTGACCGACCTAAAGCCGTTATCCTTTGCCGGGGTATTATTTCAGCTGGATGGCATAGATCCGTCCAGCAAAACGACCCAAGAAAAGAACGAGATGATACCTTACGATGATACGGCCCGGCGGGTATATAGAATTTCAGTGCGCCGTACGACGGCTGCAAAGACGGCAGTGTCAGTGGGGTATCATCCCAGCTGGTTGGGTGATATGAATACGGGCGACGGGTTAGACGGTTAGACAAAAAAAGGGAAGCAATAACAGCACAACCGTGCGTGTCACGACCAATACACTCCGGGGCTGCTGTGCTTTTTGCTACGGATGAAACATTCTGTTCACGAGCGCCCTAGCACTGAGCGCACAAATTCAATCTGCTCAAGTTGTAGAATGGTACAAAAATTCTAGTAACGAGAAAAAAGACGAAACCCCATCAACATGATCGTTTGGCTTGACTTTTGCGTTTGCGTTTGCGTTGGGCCCACTATCGCTCGTGCAAGTGCGTACAGTGCCCGACCGAGCAATGGAGAATGTGTGTACCATTCATCTGTCAAACGCTTCCACTAATAAGCTGCGAAGTATGTCCGTCAGGATCTTTCGCTCTTCACAGTCGCTTGCGGAGTGATGCCACGATGTACGGCTGTCGGTTTCGCGAACAAACACCAAAGTCTGCTATTGTTATCTGTCTGTGGCATACAACAAAACAAAACAAAAAAAAACAGTAAACGAGAGCAAACGAATTGTCAGACTTTGACATGTGCTCCTGTTTGTCATTAGTGTACCGGTGCGGTTCGCTGTTTTGACATGGAAAATAATTAAGGAAACACACCATACACGTATCCCGCATGATTTAATGAGAACCGTGTGTGTGTGTGTGTGTGTGCGTGTGTGTGGGTAAGCATGAGTGTCACTGTTTGTGGTTATGTGCGCGCGATATTCGACTACGAGATTAAGCCTGATTTATTGATGTTGTACGATTTAAGTACCCATCATGAGCAGGGTTACTTCAAACCTCGAGTCCCAGTCTCTCTCTCTCTCTCCCTCTCTCTCTTCAGCCCCCTTGGAATGGAGAAATGATAGAAAGGTGGAGGGCGAAGACTCATAACTTTCAATGTCTCTAAATATTCCCACTGTCGTCTGACCATGGTTACGCCTTATCAAAAAACCTCCGTGCTACACGGGAGTGCGTCGGCAATAATCCGCCCCTGGGGCTTTGCCGTCGGATTTTAAATCGGCCGGATCACGAAAGCTTTTAAGGCGCGGGAACGAGATTATGAATAATGAAAGCAAATTGAATAATAAATTAGTGTGCTTCGGTGGGTTTTGGATTCTCTTCTCACTTACCCACTCCCTCCCGGACGATTCATGTCCCTTGTGATGATGATGGGTGCTAGAGATAGGAACCGGGCGCGAAACAAAAAACGGATCGTCCCAGCTCTGAATGCCCAGTTTTTAGGGAGGTTTGTGAAGAAGGATTGAGGGTTTTGCAGCAAGCCTGCTGAAAGGGACGGCTTGCGTGAAAATCTCTGCCCCAAAAACCAAATGACAAATAATGACAAATTTCGTGGGCCAAAGGTTTTGCGTTCATTTGTTTCTTTCAGGTTTTGCGAGTTTATTCTTAAAAGCGTAAGTGAATGAAGATGTCGACTACTAAACGGTTGAGCAGTGAATGTCCCGTTGCTGGCTCGAAGCGTAGGAAGCGTGCAGAAATGTCTCGGGGGAATGTTTTGCTGAAGAGATTGAAATTTATAAGCATTATCTATGTTTTATAATTTATTAGATATAATTTATTCTTCCCTTAGCAATGGTTTGGCTCTCTCATGTACATTTTCCCGTTTGTTGTGTCTTCATTTAATGGAGATAACATTTAAGAGGATGTAAAAGAACGATAGCGGTAATAACTAACTACATTTGGTAGGGAAAGAAATGCGTTTTTAAAAGCTTTAAACCACCTGTGTGATTGTGTTTTTTTTGTTGATTTTTTTTATTTTAAAGGCACAAATAACACACATGCAACCTACTAGCCGGGTCATGCAACACGATATGCGTTGCGCGGTATGGTAAAATCAATATGCATGTCACAGCATAAAATAACTAACTACTGGAACAGTGAAATTTTCCCATTCCCCACCAAACTTTGTGGATATTATCACTTCCTCTGTGCATTGTGAGTCTCGTGGTAATCGTGAAAATACACGCACACACGATGATCGTGATACGATGCAAAAATTGATTTATCAAATAAATGCTTCTCCCGCCACGATATTCCGTACCGTGTACGAAGCTTTCACACTACCGTACAATTATCGAACGGTGAATGTGATACGGTGGATATTTTTGGAGCAAGTGCCTTGGAAAATAGGATCGCAAAGCTTAGTGGAGAGATAGTGCACCGATAATGGTGGTGCATGTGCATTTGCCATTCATCAACCGTCCAATCGGGCCAATGTTGGGCAATTAACTTCCGTCACGTCACGGAGCTAGACAATGGGAGGGTTTTTATTTCTATCATGTTAAATTTATGGAACATTGAATCGAAACATGTAACGAAAGAGACAGAGGAAGAGAGACTTTATTGGAAGTGAACATGTTGGTAATGGGTTATTAGAATTTGAAGCATAGCGGATTGAAATTTATCAATAATTGTTCATCGATTCTATTGTTTGGCGCTTGGCGGACTTTTAGTATTCAAAATCTGACAGTTGGTTGTTAATTTTGTGTCTAAAATTGTGAGCTAATCGAGAATTGGGTAGAGAAGACTACAAATCTTGTTTCTAAAATAGATATCCTGATGTACAACTCTTAAAACTTCAAGTCAGGAGTTACTTCAAAGTATTCCTCAGACGCTACACCTGTTTAAGCGCCTGCAAGAAAGACATTATTACGACTTGTGTCGTCCTGTATCATTCAAATGACGTGACCAACATGTCTGCTTATCCATTTCATTGAACAAATTCAGTTGACTATATTTACATTCATATAAGATTATATAACGGTTACGGTTATTATTACGGGTTGTTTAAATGAGGAAATGGATTCACGTGTATTATTATTAGGATTATTGAGGTTAAATTAATGCTTATTAAGAGTCTGATAAATAAATACTCAAATTAACAAGTTTACACAAGTATAAAATTTATTTAAATGACCTACTGAAACGCTGGAAGCATAAAAGTAATTTTTAAAGTTTAAAACTATCATGAAGTATTAGTAAACTGTGCAATTTATGAAGTTCAATTCAAGTGGCTCTCAAGTTTTTGAGGAGTTCTGGAATATGGCTATGCTAACTGTTGTTAAAAAGAACGCTTTTGAAAATTTCATAAGAATCATGAAATACCCAGTAGATAAATTTTCTTTTCGTGTTGTACTTCATTTGTCGGTATTAAGTTGAACCGGTTACTAGAAATTCCTGAATCTTGGAGCTTCAAGAAAATGCCCACAATTTTTTTTTATCCTCTTTAGAACAACCTTTGTATCTTCGCTTAATCCTTGCGGCGTTTTTTCTTTGTTTAGCGTTTGTTTGGTTTTGATTAGCGTTCATATCTTAACATCAAACAATAATATTTTAATTGCACAGTAATAACATCAAAATCAACACAGCAAAGGAGGGAAAGCATCGAATATTTTTCTTCTCAACCAAGTTTAACACCGAAGAAAACACAAAACGGTTTACTGCAGCCAAGGGCCAAAAGATTTCCGTTAAGCATCAACGAAACAGCAAACAAAAAACATACAAAATCAAACAACGCAAACCAATACCAAGTGTGGTTCTGTCGCGTGGAACAAGTTCAGATGTGGTTTTAATTTAAAATTCCCCATGTCAAAAAATGAAGAGAAAAGAAAGCAAAGCATTCGCGTTGAAACGGCAAACAACGGTTGCAGGAATATTTAAAACAAGCAAAAACACATCAACCAAACAAAGGCTACCAGTGTCGGCTTCGCTAATTGAATCCTTAACATGGTGGCGGATAGAAAAAGTTTTTCCTTCTGGAAAGGGACGTGCTTGAAGTTTGTTTTTTTTTTCAATCGTATCGAAGTAATTACCGGCAAGGTATGTGCTTCACAATACATCAAGAAAAAAAGAAAACGTATTCAGCGGTCGGTGCGCGAATACATCTATGAAGTTAATTGACGTGCGTTAAGCTGAGGATCTGCATTATTTTATTTTCTTCGCTCTTTTCTGTTTTGTTAAAAATAATAAGCTTAAGGGGTTAGCGTTTGTTCTTTCTGACAGGTGAAGCTTCTGGTTGTCTTTTTTTTGTCATCAAAAATGTTAAAATAATTTGCTCGCCTTTTCTGTGCCAGTCCTAATTGGAAATAATAGGATTTGGGTCAATTTATGACTTAAAAGCTCAAAATTTGTCACATAATTGAGAATATGCGGAATAACATCAATCAGGGTTGGTTTTTTAGGTTTGTTAAAAATAATGATTTATTTTTAATGAGTGTTTAGAAGCTTCCCAATGCCACATCGTACACTCAAGCTCTGTAGCTCTTGCTTTTGCTTTAGAAGAGCTAAATTAGGCTGAATTATTTTTAACTTATCTAAATGATTGGTCAGTATAAAAAAGTAAGGAAAAACAAAAGCAAATCTTCCGTGATTCCACGAATCAATTAAAACAGCGTAAAAACTCTTACTCAAGCATATTGCTACCGGTGTTTTGAACCCTTTTTTACCTTCGGTCCCGTGGGATCTTGCAGCGACCCCAAGCAAGCAGAAACTGCCACCCGTAAATAAAGCAGCTAGCGACGCAGAAAAAGTTTCAACAAGCTCATCAATTATTAAGAGTTTCTAGATACTTTAGAAAGAAAGCAGAACAAATGAGTAAGAAAAAAACTAAACTTCTTACAAGAATTCTAAATACTTTAACAACGAAGCCAAACGGAGTTAAGTGTATCGTAAGACAGGAGGAGAAAAAAAATCTTCCCTTTCCACTTTTGGGCTGGGTGTCGATTTCAGGTGAGCAAAAGTACTGGGTTTTTTCTCAAAAAAGTAAGAAAAAAAAATAAAAAGAAAACCCGGCAAAGTAATCGATACCGCTGCACGAAACTTTTCCGGAAGCTAAACTTACACTGTGAATAAATCATTCCGTGAAAGCTATCTATTGAAAAATAGCGCCGTCGCGGGCTTTTGTGTGGAAAAAGACGTCCAGCGGCGGTGCATTATGCGATCGATCGGGTAGCTAGTACCCGGCGGAGGTCAAAACATTAGCTTGCACGTGGGAAATAGGTCGGGCTAGTAGTCAGAGACTGGTTAGTAAAGGAAAGGAAACAAAGAAAAAAAACTCACTCTTTGCTATTCACTTTCGCTTGCATTGTTTTCTGGTTTTTCCCCGAGAGCAATTCTCACGGGGGAACGGGAGAAACATTTTTGATCGCCACTTTACGCCTCCATGGGGAAAAGCAAGCAAAGCAAAGAGGGGAGAGGGATGGTGTCCACAGTTACACGGCCAACGATGGCCGTAAAGTGAGCCGCGAAGCACGCGATCACGGATAATGGTAATTTTTCATGATTTACGGCTATCAACTGTTTACGTTCGATTTTTCACGGCTTCACGTGCTGCCTGGCCGTGAAGAATCGGGAACGTTGGTAATATATTATGGATGGAGTAACGGCACTATACCAGCTGGTCTGTCTTTCGTGTTGGCTTTCTTCCGAGATTTGACGGTGAAATACGCATTGGTTACACGTTTGCACAGAAGCAACACAACTTCGGCACATCATCTTCAACCCGATGCGAATATAAATCACCGGACACCGGCGGACTGGTCCGGTAAAGGATCTAATTGAGAGTGAAAACGTAGGAGAACAGTAAATTCCCACGGTAAACGCGTCTGCCGCCGTTTGACCAAATTTGGCTACGCCCACTCACCGGTACCGGTGGCTCTTTACAACAATGATCAATCAACCCGTGAACCGAATCGAGCCCAAAAAGTTTTCAACTCAATCATTTGCAAACTCTTGCCGAAAGCAAAATATTTACGGCTTTTTCATCTTAAAGATTTGGTGGTCTTAAACTCTCAACATTTTTTTTTCGCACAGGACCTCTTATGGAGTTGGGTTAGTCCATTCATCGTTAAAACAGTGTGGAACATAATAAAAAGATTATTCAGTTTTCAAATGTTGGTACATTTCCATTCAATTTCTGTTGTTTGTTGTTTAATATCTTCAACTTGCTTTTTGGCGTTTTTGTCTATTCTTTTCCTCCCATGTCCATATAAAAAGTGACGCTTTTTAAAGCTGATTTAAAGCTCGTTAAATTTTGCATGAGTCTTTCATCGAGGATCTTCTTGCAATAAAACCGTATTGTAACTGAAGCCATCGTAATCTTTCACCATTAGATGTGTCTCAGTACATCATTTAATTTTGATAAAACAATTACAATTACTGTAATATTTAATATCGTGCAAAAAAGGGGAAACAAATTAGATATAGTACAATTATATTAAGGACTTTAGCAATGTTTGCGAAATTCAAGACTTTTTTCCATGACAAAATCCACTACATTTAAATTAATGTCATGATTATTTATTCATTATAGTAAAACTGTCAGAAGAAATTCTTGTAATGTTTCAATTGTAAGTCTCTACGCGTCCGAAGCGGGCTAAGATTCTTCGATTTTTTCTGATCGTATAAAACGCGATAAAAAGTAAAGTTCCAATGTTCATGCTTTGTAAAAGGATTTTCGTAAGAAGAAAAAAAAATGTCGAAAGAGTGGCTTAATGGTGTGCCAGAGTGTCAACGAGAGTAAAACCAAAAACCTTCGGGATGTGGGAAAAATTTAAGTTGATTAACACTTTTTCTAATTATCTTCACTCGATCGCAGGTTCGGA
>STHD01003413.1:0-44053 GCA_016170015.1 Anopheles longipalpis | reverse complement strand
GCTTCATCTTCCCATTACATGTCTTACTCTTGTTGCGTAAATACATACGAATGTTGTTACATTTTCATCTTAAGCACACAACTCGTATTTACAATCAGCTCTTTATTTTGAAATCTCATCATGGTGAGGCAATATTACAGACTCCGACACCGGTCCCTCTGTTGCAAACATATGTACTGTTTTCATTGTTTTGCAATACAAACATAATCCTCAAGATTGGGAAAATTCAAAGCCACTCTCCAAACTTGTTCCAAAATTCGAGAAAGAAGGATTTTTCACCACAATCTCGCCGGTAACTAGAAACCCCTTTTGGAAGGCAAAAAAACCACGGCTGCAGACGAAGTTAGTCGTTCGTATCTTCATACAGAGCAATAGGCATCAAGGAGACATGGCATTGGAGTAGGGAAACCACCCTGCTAGAACAAGACGTCGGCACGTAAAATATATGTATATCTCTCGTCGTATGTGTTCCGTTCCACATCATCAGCGCATAACATGTATGTAGATGCGGCTTTGTGCTCAAGTTTCATTGCCTAACCCAGAATGGCCTGCATAAGGACATTCGTTCGTCGTAGTTTGTGTATGTGTGTACATGTGTGCATAGGCATACCGTTAGGACCACCAGGAATATTTGTCTTGATCGTTCGAGTTCCTGTAGTTGATTCGAGTTCGTATATCTCTAGTACCCATCGGACCCCGGAACGGATTTGCTGTGAGATTTCCGTCCCGCTGGTCTTTGGAACTAGGTTTTATGCATCTTCAGCTAGTTACCAACAATGGAGAGCAAATAGACCAACAAAAACACATTTAAAAAGAGAGAGAGACAGAGGAAGATGGAAACTCAATGCGCTAGACGGCCGGAAATCGGGGACTTCTTTGGGAACAAATTGAGAGTGAATAAGCGGCCAAATGGCTTCTAGCCCTTCATGCTGGAGACGGGAAGTAACAGAGAAGTTTTGCGCAATGGAAGCACCAATGGTTTCAGATGGTTCTTTGTCCTGATGGTGTTTTCCTTTCACTTGGTTAGACATCGTAGAATTTAACGGCAAATGACATCTCGCATTCAGCAGCTGGAAGAAATGTCAACCACAAATCGGGCAGGTGTGGTAAATACTAGGCTTCATTGAGTTCATGTTGATATTAATGTAACGCTTCCTCTACACTAACACGAACACGAAGTAAGAGAAGGATTAAGTCCTTTACCTCATGGTGTGATATGGGAGGATCTCTTTTTAGACGAGAGTTTTTCTGTATACTCTGGTCCACTACCATATATCGAAATGTGTTATTTTAGACTGCTGGTTATTGCATAATGAATATTGAGGGCAATAAGACAACAGCAATTATTTCTCTAAGAATAAAGTTATATTGGCTTTATTAAATAAGTCTAACAAAGTTAGTTTTATTAACTTTCATAGCCATTGTTTTTTTTTTCTTTCATCTATTTGGGAATGTTTCATTACAGATGTTTAGTTCTTTGAAAAAATATCAAATGAAATATTAAATAAAAATTGTGGAGAGGACTTTCCATAATATTTAAACTTTTGATCACCCAAAAGTTTAGGCATCTATTGAAACTTTAAACTCTGGCTTTAAAAAAAGGGTTGTATCATTTAGGAAAGGAAAGGAAACCAATTCAGCTACCTAATCACTTAGTTTCCACTGCGGGAATTTCAAACTCTCCTTGGATGTGGTCCTTCCGATCACATATACGATCTTCATTAATGTCTTCGTCTCGAAACCAATCCCCAAATGACGCCCAAAGGTCGTGTTGCGACGTTCAAAATTAGCATAATCAATTAACGTGCCCAATTACCGTTACACCAACGTTGTCTGCACCAAACGGCACGTTTATTTTCCAATTCAACCCACTTATGCTTGTATGATTATGCTGCTGCTGCTGCTGCCCACTGGCCTAATTTTCTAACGCATCTCATTCTTCTTCTTTCATCTCTTCTTGCAGGTAAGCACGAACTGAGACAGGCTAGACAAACAGATGATCACGCTTCCCTCATATGATCGGCAAACGGTTCGTAGTCACAATATTCGCACGTGATGATCGTTCGTTGATGCTATTCGGGTAGACTAATGTTTAATGTACACCGAATATGTTAGGTGATACGTATCTGGATTCGGTAGGACATGTATCGGTGTATGATGTGTATAAATGACCACCGGTGAATTGTTTTTATTTTGGGCATGTTCTCCATGAATAACCAGTGAAGAAGGAGATTTTATTTTAATCACAAAATTAAGTCGATTTTTAATGATTGATATGTCTCGTTTTCTCTCTCTCTCCCTCTTTCACACACACTGGATAACCAAGTCGACACGCTAATCGAATTCTTTGACATACATTACAGCTAGACTGTTGTCACACATTGTTGGCCTCCAAAAAAAACTCCTAAATCATTGTCCGATGGTTTAACAAAAACAGTAAAGAAAGAGGAATGTTGAGGAAGAAATCGGGTCATGTTTGAGTTACGTTTTGTGTGTGCTTCCGGGGAGGTCAATGCGATTGTAGAATTCAATGTTTCTATTTAGAGCATTTGATGACCTACGTAAAAAGGGGGTTAAGAGAGTGGGACAGTAGTTAGCAAAAAAGAAAAAAGTGGGAAATAAGTTCAACTTTTTTCTCACTCTCAGTTTGTGCTATCTTAATCTTGATCTTTATATGATGCAGCACGACTAATTTAACAAAATTAGTGTAAATAGTTCGCGGCACGCATATCACATTTGAAAAACTGCAGACGATAACTGGCTTTTCACGTTCAAGCAACAGTAAAACTCGAAAACCATCCAAAAGAAGACGCTTAATAATGTGCTTCGCCAAAACTCAACCAACCCAGACAGTCGACGAACACAGAATCGGGCGGACGAATCTTTCCTATTGCTTGCGCATGCATCATCCTACGAGAACGATGCTAATGCTGATGATGATTGTTTGCTTGTGTTGCTTTCCGTTGCGCGCTATATCATAAATTTGCTGCTAACCATCATACCCGACCTGTCTCGCACCGCGGTTTCCTTTTTTTTCGCTCCCCTGTAAACGAACACTTTTTCAACCTTGAGGAGCAGAATGGACACGTTTTTTTTTAAAACTGCTAAATCGATCCGTCCGAAATTCACAGACCGCGCAACCTTGAGCAGCTAACGTTTTTTTCGCAAACGCGAGAAACTGCACGGCGAAGAAACCCCGACACAGAAAGAAGCCAATGTACATTTATCAAGAGACGATTTGGCGAGATGTGTTTTCAACTGGTGTTGTGCCGGTTCTATCAACGTGCTCCAACACCCAGCGCTACTTGCATTTGCCCGTACGTTTCATTCTTCTGTCCGGTGCGTGTGTACGCTACGCAGGGGCTTCAAGACGTTTAAGAGTTTGAGAACGGCATCCTCCCTCCCAAGGCGGAGGTTAGTTGCGACGAATTACCGTGATTAATTCTCCACTTGCCAATTCGGGAATCGGATCAGTGTTGCTGAGTTTACCGGTCGCGCTACGTTCCAGTAGTATGAGTGCTCGAATTCTGCAAATCTCCCTATCGTCCCTATCACCTTTCCGTTTGATTATGCAAAATTATTCCAATCGCATCCATGTGCCGGCAGCCGCGTCTCATCGTTGATGTGTTGAAGTGTTCGTAAAGGTTCGAAGATGCCAAGGGATACAAATTTAATTGGAGTCACGTACATAGCGAGTTTGAGGGATTTGTTTGTTGTTTCTCCAAGAAAAAAAAATTGCTAGCGTTAGAAAATAAGTGATGACTTCATTTTTATTCGTTTAATATTATACAATCTCACTAGAATGCTGGACGAAAGTGAAAAAATGGTAAACAAATATTTTTATGTTTCATTTTATTTTTTTGCAAGCCTCAACCGATGCTCTGTAATGTTTTAGATTGTGAGATTGATTGAATCAACTTCTACGTGATCTTAGTTCAATTTATCCCATCAACTACTTATCCTGATTTAGATCATTAAACACGCTCTACATAAAGCCGATAAAATCTATGCCAAGATGGTAAGGTTTAATACCTTACAACATATCAATCCAAAAGCTCAAACTTTACCAATATTCCGAACTACGAAAGTTTTCCATTTTCCTCGGAACGAAACCCCCAAATCAGGACGTAAAAAATACTACGTCCCTCGAAACTTAAGGCAACACCACGGCAAGTGGCACAAACTTCAACTTGGCAGCGAAGAAAAAAAAGCTATAAAAATATGCTTCCACCAATCGTGTATTTAACCGCACACAAAGTCTAAAGTCTTCAAGGATCACCGAACGAGGTTTCATACAGAGAGTTTCCCGTTTTTCCCTTCCCTTGGGGCCTGCAATCGATGGCCAACGTGACGGTCCCGGGCAGGGTCGCTAAAAAGACGCAACATTTGCCATTAACTTGCAAAAGAAATGGGAAAGTTTTCACGTCGTCAGCGACAGTCAGAGAGGCAGCAGCTGTGCAGACATTTCAACGCGTTTGGGGTTTGGAAAATTTCGGTTCTCGCGTCGGTTAGAATATTGGAGCCGGATAACGACAAACCATCGTTCGGAAGGGAAATATTTTCACTCTTACGTGTTTTATCAATGTTTTACCACCGACCAAACGCAGGTCGAAATGTTTCGTGCAAGAAAGCGTGCCTTAGATCAATGTATTGATGAATAGGAAGGGTATTTTTAACGAAATGTTTTTCAACACGCGCCCTCTAGTGCACAGGTACATGCCATAACCTGATGTAAGATTTTTTTTATTGGAGTTTTAAGCAGTTATGTCTCAAAGGGACCACTTCACAAAAGAAAACAGACGCCAAAAAACTATGCTGGCGTTTTTTTTTGCTCTACGACGAGCTTCGTTCATTGTGCTTCAAATGTCACTTTATATCCGTCCGTTGTGAAGGTGTTTCGAAAGTTAAATCACAACTGTGGCTTTCGTGAACGGCATGCACGTTTCTCTGGCTTCCCTTTTGCGCATTGCTGTTACGTATCACGTTTCACCTAAAAATAATATAGCGAAAAAAAAGCGATAGAAAAATGAAATAAAAGAATGTAAAAGGAAACCAACAGAATCCAGTCAAATGTCCTTATCCTTCGTTCACCCCAAAAAGAAAAAGGTGCAAAAACTTTTCCCCGCCAGTTTGGGGGGTTTCCGGATGATGGGACAGATGGAAGGTACTGGGTGAAAGGTTTCTTCTCCTTTGCAGGAATTGAGAAGGGCGCCCGTGCAAAGCAGCAAAGCTAGCAACGCCAGTTCAAGGATAAATTGAACGTCACTCAACCGGTGTGTGCGGATGCTACGGAAAAGCGTTTTGCTCCCTATGGTCGGGTGTGTGTTTTTTTTTCTTTCTCCCCGCTTTGCACAAGTGAAGGAACTTTTGTTCGTAGCTAATAGCAACCATTTTTCTTTCTGCTGTCATGCCTTTCCATCTCGCCGAAAAAAAAAACTCCCCCGCACATTGTTCTCGCGTACTTCGAACTTCGGGGAAAACGGGAAAATACCATCCCCACGGCGAAGGAAACAAGAAGGTTGCACAGCGCATAAATGGAACCCCGCAAATCTTCTTATCAGCCTTTCCGTGTAGTCGTCCCCGGATGCTTACCCTTACTGACCGGAAAATGATCTTTTAACCCCGTCTCTAAACGCTTAGCAATTGTCGCGTTTGCGAACGCGAATCAGAAAAATTTTGCGAAACTCCATATAAAAAAAATTGTGAAAAGTCGCTATACGTGTATTTTCAGCGAAAAATCGCGATTCGAAGCGCGACTTGACGCCATGACAGTTTTCTGTAATAACAAGGTAAACATGGCAATAACAAGGTAAACAAAATACAAATTTAAAAATTAAATATTTTGAGTGTTATTAAATATTGTAAATTAAATTAAAAAATCGAGTGCTATTTATTTATTAAAAGTACATACGTGTTGTACATAATTATTGTGAATGTCAATATTATTTTTAAAACAAAAAAATCGCTGTTAATTAAAAAAAATCCCATATTGTGGACAAATGCATGGCTGCATTGTTTATGAATTTATTACTTGTATGTTGAACTTGCTTGAATAAGATAAATTAATTAATTATTAATTAATAATTAATTAAATTAATCAATTAGAAAAAAATATTAGAGTTAAAAAATATTAGATAGTCCACAGCACAGTGTTCGATCCCTTTTGGAAGCTGTGTTGGAATCGTGGTTATGAATACCTGTACATTGAGGGTACGGTGACGGTCATGAAATGAGAAAAAACCCGCACACGTTTGATTACCCGAATTCGAAGATTTTTACCTTTATGCTACTCGAAGCTGCCGATCCCAATTCTACTTTGCCCGTTGTATGACGCGGTGGGCTAACACATCTTCGTTCACCTATTTATCTTGTTACAATTCCTTCTGGCTACCGGAAAAAATTATAACAAGATTTTCCAGCGTCAAACACACAAGAAAACAAAACGGACAAATCTGCGGTACTGTTAGCAACAGCCGTTATTTGTATCACAGGAGTCAGCAGCATTCTGCCACGAGCTTTCTTGATGGTACATTGTTTTGAAACATCGTCACTGGGCTTAAAAAACTTGCCTTTCTCATCAACTTCATCAAAACAATAAATTAACCATTTATTATAATTTTCATTGTTTAAATTAATTTAATTTAATTCGAAATTAATTTCCCGCTACCGACCAGATTGAAAACATAAACAAACCTTGCACGAGAAAACTTAAACAACCTTGAAGTCGCGCCGAAAGTCGCAAAATTTTTTGGGAAAACTGTGCTACGATTGTCGCGTTCGCAAACGCGACAATTGCTAAGCATGTAGGCACGGGGTAAGAGGTAACGAAACGAGAACGAGTGAAATATTTTCGGTTCCCTTCCCGAAAAAGCAGGCAATACCATATCCTCTGCATGGCAGGAGTAGCATTTTTTAAGTTTCTATGAACGTCCAATTTTGTTGGGTCTTTTCTTGACTGTCTCAAAAAAGCTTTTTTTCCATTTTCATGGATGGATTTTGTGGTTCAAATTATAATGAAAAATTTTAGAATCGGTTCCATTTTATTCAATTTTGTTTTTTGTGAGTAAAGGTCATACCCCACTAGATAGATATTTCGGGCATAAATTGGGACCGTCTTCTCTTCTTTAAACGTATCAAAACATTCGCCTGATATCGTGGAACATAGAAAATAATGGCTTTTTTACTATATATTTGTTACCACAGAGCCTCATAGACAAATTCTTGTTACTTGGGAACGGTTCGGATGCGGTTTGATCCCAGTCGTGTCGTGTGAAAACCTACTTCGTTACCACCAAACAAATGTGCCACAGAGATTCTCAAATTTCTGAGTGTCATTTTATAATAATATGTAATTCAGAAAGGAAACGATAACGTCAGAATAATATAACTTTAAAATGTGCAAAATTGTTAACAATAAAGTTAAAAGAATCGCATATGTACCAATCATCCATATCTGCCTGTTAAAATACTATTCCTTTTTTACGAAGGATATTGCCATTGGGGTCATACAGAAAGGACAAATGGTGCCGGAAAGTTCGCAATACTTTGGCATGTTGAGTCCCTCTCGAGAGTACTTGAAGCAGTGTGTACCACCGTACCGAACCGTTGCAAATGTGCACCAGCCGGAGTGAGCACTAGCGGCCGCGTTCCAGCTTCTGCTCGTAATCGTCCTCATAACTTGTTTCATACTGTGGTGGAGTAAAAAATCCGCTTCTCCCGTAGTAGTCACCGACACAAAATCGGACCAAATCCAACCAACGTGCTTAACCTCTGTGTTCGCTAACTTAACTCTTTGGGATTCTTTTTTCCCCACGCAAAAGTCCTTTTGCTTTTGCCGAGCAGCTCGGTCCTGCTTCTTATCGCGTGCCCTATCACCAGCACAACAGCAGCACCAGCAGCAGTGGATTGAATTTTTAATGTTGGTGCATGTGTCCCGTTCGCTTTTAGGTACGTTTGGTTGGAGTTTTCTTTCCGCTCCATCCGTTGTATATATACTATATACAATAAATGCTCTCAGGAAACTGACTAGCGGAGTGGTAAGTTTTCATTCGATGCTCGTAACGAGACATTTGGAGGATACTTTGAACAGAGCGCTTGCCGTTCTACATCGTTACTACGACAGAAGTTTCAACTTTTATTCTGGTGGATAAGAGAGTTGCACAAGCAAAACTCGGCTTGTGGTTGTAACAAAACGAGAAACAAGACATTTCGAATGGAAAAACGGTTCCACGAATTGGTATTTTCCTTACGATTGCTGCTGTTAAGATGAAATACAAAACCTTTAAGAGGGGGAGCGTTTCAATAGAATTTCACCAGAAAGTTGGCAAAAACTCTCGTACCAAAGGTTGGTAAAAGTTAGCTAGCATTTTTAGGGCTACAGTTGAGAGTTCCTTCCTTGCGAGACTTCTGTCAGCATTACGCCGCATGTATAACGCTTACTCGGTACTTTCTACAACCTGCTGTTAGCACAAATTTCCACCATTTATTCTATTCTGCTACGCCGTACTTGCGGAAGGTGGAGTTCTACGTTCAAGGGTTGCAGCGTCTGAGAAAAACTGGGTACTGAAGGGAGAGATTAGAATTCCCGCACGAACGGTGGAGTTCTTTTCATTTCACTACACAAGCAACTATGGAAAGCTTCAGCTGTGTGTAGCAGCTGACTGTAAAATTGCATTTCGATATTGATTTTTTTTAAATGTCGTCTTCGGTTATACAATTCCGTTTAGTGCAAACATCTATTTACATAAGCTGTGAGCATTTTTGCTATAAAAGTTTCTTCCTTCGCACAGCCATGTGACGCTCTTTGGGGTACCGTTTTAATAATAAAGTAAAGAATATGTTCTACATCTTGTTGAAATACTTTTATTCTATTTGTTTTCAGTTGATTTTGCTTTATTAATTTTTTACTTAATCAGCAAATTATGTTACTAAAAAGCTTTTCCATACGGTCATCATCACAAAATCATCTGCATATGATCATCTCCATTCTACCGCATCGACTAATAATAAAGGCCTCGCGCTACTATGAACGAGGCCAGGTACTGTGTAGTGCCCAAAAAGCCTTCCCTAACACGCTGACGGCCAGTGTTGAGTGACCTGGGCCAATGCAACGGAAGCGAGAAACGCCACCCTAGCGTAACTGCAACAGAGTGTGTATTAACCTTGCAAATAAATTCAAGTTCAAATATTTATACGCTCATATACGCCGGGTGAAGGAGGAGGCAAGAGACGGAGCAGCGAGATTGCTATTGAAAGAGGTTCGCACAATGGATGGGCCGCAGGTAATGTTGCCCGTTGCATTTGCCGGTTGGTGATGCGCTTCTAGCAGACTGCGTTTTGCACGATGCACATTTGCAAGTTGCGGGTTGCCAGGTTGCGATGGTTGCCGGGCGTCTTGGATACTGCGCTAACTTTCGCAGTGCTATTTTTGTTTGGCTACTGTACGCGACCTGCTACTAAATACTGTCTACCAGTCCGTACTTCATAGCGCACAGACAAACGTTCCCGCGAGTTTACTACTTACAGGGAAATGCAAATGATAGTGTGCGGAGAAACCACTTTAAGGAATCGCGTAACGTAAGAAAATCACCCAAAATTGATATAGAGTCGCGTGCCATTGATATGGAATGTCAATTGAGCGGACTGTTTACATATGGCAGGATTGAAAAGTTGAGATATAAAATAATTGTTGTAACAAAATTTTAAACAAATGTTACAAAAAGAAATGTAGTCCAAAATAAGAACTACAAATTATTATAAAGAGTAATAAAACTCAAAAAGCTTATTTTTCACTAAATTAGAGCTGAATATTTAAAAAAAACTAACAGTCTAACGAACAAAGGATCACACGAACGCAACAACAACAGTCGTGTGACTCTGACATTCCATATCAATAATGTGCGATTCTATATCATTTTTACATGATTTGTAGGGTGTTTCCATATCAATGACCGCGTATTTCATAGTCCCTAAAGTGGGTTTGTCGCGCCCTATCATTTACGTTTCCTTGTAATAGGATGTTGAAAACACAGCAACATAAAACAAACCTTACTAAACCAATTCAATCCGTTACAACTTCGTGCCCAGTCTAGCTCACCTCTGTCTGGCTATTTAGACGACAAAAATAACCTTTTCTCCAACAGCCAGAATATCAGAACTATTCAATAACCTAAAAAAAAGCGAATGGAACCTAACCCTCAACATTTGGATAACAAAACGAAAATGGACAAAGGAAAAACACAAGCACAAGGTGTCTGACGGACCGCATCAAAATGAAATGTCATGGCGATAATAAGCACCAGCAAACGGCAAACAAAAAAAGTGGAGTTCGTGTGACCGCACCTAACGGTGGATTTGTAGGCAAACACGGTCTCCGATTCTAGCACGAGTAACTAACTGGATCTTTTTCGCATTTTTGCACCCCAACCCCACTAGCGATTTATCTGTGTTTTTTGAAAAAATAAAATAAAATAACCCCCAAATTTTAAACTTTCCGTCCGATAAGTTAGTGGGGATCTAAGAAGCTGAAACACACGCGCACCGTATGACCTTGTGACGTGTATCAGTGTACGAAGCAAGGAATGTGTCTCGCTTCAACTGGTCGTCTCTTCAGCCCGGACAAGGCGATCGATGTAATCCACTTTCAAGGTTTGACACCAGACGATGCAAAACGTGGTGTTTTGAGTACCTTGTGCAAAACTACCTGTAATGGAGAACCGCGTCAAAATGCGCATGACGTCGATTAACCCTTAACCGCATAGCGGTGTGTTAGTGGCATTAGTAAACCGTTAGCTATTTTTGAGAAGTATATAGTTTGGAAGCTGTTGCAAACTACTGCACATGTGATGATGATGTACAGTGTTCATTGTTTTTGGTATCGGTCCAAGATAATTATTGTCACTCAATGTTGAAGCTTTTGGACATGAAACATCTCGCCCTGATGTTTGCTTAGAATCGAGTTGCCAACTGAGTTCTACTGAAAAGTCCCAATGTGAGTTTTAAAACGTAAATTTTCTGTATCAATATCACAGTTTTTTGTTATATTTGTAGACTTTTTTGAGCTGATTTGCGTCTTAAATTTTGTCTTATCTCGAGTGTGGAAGGTATTCACAAACCGTATGTACTACGTCTGCTGAAAATAATTGCCGTAGTCATTGAGGGAAAATGAAGGATATTTTAAAACTGGGTCCTTGCCATTGCATCTGACACGGTCAACGAGCTGCTGGGGCACCAAATATCAACCAGCGGAAGTATACGTGCGTAACTGATCAAGTCCCGCGTTTTATCCGTTGCCGGCGAGTATGAAGCATTCGCCTGCTGAATAGAACAAAAACGTAACGGACGACTTATGATAGCCTTGCTTGTTTTCCTTCCTATCGTTACTACTGCTTCGCTTCTTGATCCGAAGGTTGACCTCCCGACTCACTTCAAGGGTTAATCGTGAGGTTATCCTCTCGAGATTCGGTTTTGATACCAATTTGTATGCGTGTGTGTGTGTGTGTGTAACGGTGACCTCAAAACGACCGTCACTGAACCGGAAGATGATATACGCGGTTTTCGCACAACATCAGATCGCGTGGGGGTGCGGAAAGGTTTCTCGTAGCGTAGTCGCAACAGCACGCGCATCGGTCCTCACTAGCGTCCGGTTGTTTGGCAAAGAGTAGACTGTGGACTGGCGAGGGTAGTAGGTACGTGCAATCTGACCACTCAGCACCCAGCAGCAACACACCGCCTAACGCTATTTTATAATCCACAAACATCAACCACACGCACTCACCCTTACCAAGCCACACAAAATCAACAAACAGATGCAACGACCGTTGTTGGTGGCAAAGGTAGTAACGGGCGCATCGCCGTTCCATTTCCCTTTGCTCTTTGCCAAACTGCATTCGAACCTCTGTGTACTGATGCACCTCTCCTGCATTGCTTCGTCATCATCGCCAACGAGGATCCCGCGACCCGATCGGTGTATGAAACGCTCAGAAAAAATAGACACTCTTTCAAGCGGCGGCAACTAAGTGGCGTTAATTACCCTCTTATTTCCGTTCGTCGATGCAAACGACTTGGCTAAATTACACGTACACCCTTGCATTTTGCAAAGGGATGGAAATTTCGATCAGCCTTGCAACGTTTGGGGTCATGCACTCGCGGAATTATTACAATGGTGAACCGCAATAGGGCAACGTGTTCCGAGCTTTTCATGGTGCAAAAATTCTTTTCCTGGTAGAAGCATTTCTGATCATCTCTCTGATCTATAATGATATACTGGTATTTACATGATGTAATATTTATTCTAGGTTATACTTTAGCCCCCTGTAAAGCATCTTCTAGTCTATTGTAAGTCCCTAGTAAAGCATCTTCTAGTCTATTGTAAGTTCTAGATATTTGATCGAAGAAGACCCCGGGACAATTGTATCATTGACGATAATACCAGGATTCATTGGAAGGATGAGCGTTTTTTAAGCCGACGAGGAAAAATCAAGGCCTGAGTTTTATCTGGGTTTAGCTTGATCTTTCAATCCTCAACTTATTTTAGCATCACGTTAAGAAATCTTTGCAATCTGCTCTTGAGCTTAACCTTAGTTCTATCCCTTGTCGCAGTGCATGTTTCGATATTTAAAGAGTCTTCGAGTGCTAAAATACAAAATTAGAATCTTTTTACGATTCTTTTCATGCTGAACTGGACTGTGTCGAGGTAAATCTGGAAACTTTTCCATTTCTCGAAATTTTTGTAAGCAGAAATCGATTGTCTATCAGCATATTTTCATATTTCTTAATATGGTGGTGGAGAAACATGATTCGTTATCAGCTCTGCAAAAAAATGTGAGAAGAATTCCAAATTTCCCTCAAGTAATTTTAGTTGCATTTATGCAGAAGCCAAAAATATCAGAACTTTGCCATTATACCCTCCAAAACCCTTGTAAATGGCCAAATAGTTCAAAATATGTAGATGTAGTTGCATTGTATTAGAACTATTTGTTGGATCTCTATTTTATTGCAATATACATGCTAACGCGATCGACCCTATTAAGTTAAGCATGATCGGTACATTATCCATTTAGCTTGTCAAATACGTCAAACAGACACGATTCCATACTTGATGTTTTTTTTAATTTAACAATAATATTTTATACAATTTGCTATCCTTCAAACTAATATTAAAAGACTCTATAAACAATAGAATAATTAGAATATTATTTAAAATCAAATACATTGCAACGTTCAATGGTGCCTTTCGTTGACATCTGTTAGGAGTTTTATCATACAAACCTACTCGGTATCTATTTTGTTTTTGCTTATGTAAACTAAAACCGAGCCAGAGGACGCGATACTTCCCATAGCATTGCTGTGGCTTGACAATTATTTACACATCACACATCCCAACTGGAAATGTCGCATGCAAACAAACAAAAAACACCGTCGGAACTAACGTAAAACAACACTTCCTGTCGACCTCCGCCGTCCGGGACAGGCTGGGCATCACAGTGATTGGGGTGACCCATCACCAACATGTAACGCATCGTGCGCAATAAGAGGTGATTCGATAACGTTTATCAAATTACGTGCGCAACTCTGCGCACTGGGAACGAAACGAACCGATCCCGGTCTTCGGCCCAAGGTTGCTACAACAAACCAGCGCTACTACCATCGTGATCACCGCGTGCCAACATTCTTTCGGTGGCATTTATTTGACGACGGGGTGTTTTTTTGTTTTCGTTGCCTGTGAAGGTGAAATGGTGGCACAACGTTTTTCGGGAATTGCATGTATTTGCTTTACCGATAAAGATTGATAGCGTAGCGAAGCAATGGAACGCAAAAAGCGTAAATCTGTACTTAAAAAAAAGGACAAACAACTGTGTCTGAGCATGCGAAACGCGAAACGCTGCACTGTTGTTCCGTGATAAGATAGTGTAGTGTGGTCAACAGACGATTGTACGGAGAGCTTGAGGAGAGTTTTGTTTTGAGAGTGCGTCATGCTTTTCACTTCCCTGGAACAGATTGTTCTTTCGAAATTGTATATGACCAGAACAAATGGCGACACAAATTGTTTTATCACTGTTCATTTTTTCATATCTAACTCTTACTATTGAGACAAAGTGAACTATGATACATGATATATTTAACATGAGATCTGCAGAGTGTACTTCTTCCAGTTAGAATTCCATTGAAGTATGCAGCCATAAGGTCACGACTTACGAACCTTTTGACCGAATATCGATACACGCGAACAACGAGGAAATTTGTTTTTCTCCACTATGTTTTTTTCCTGGTCGACCCACGCTTGATGTTCAGAAGCAAGAAAACCCCCAACTCCCAGTTGTACAGATTGTCTCCGAATACTCCCAGTAGAGGGTCAAATTTTCCAATGTACATGTCGAAAGCTGCTACGGCTGTGTTTGATTTGCTGTGCACCACAAAATATATGCACCGTTCGTTACCACCTTGTTTTCCACCACAATACTATGGACAGATGCCAGAACAATGTACCATTTTTTTCTTGTATGCCAAATGTTAAGCCACGTTCATGGCAAACAAATGCCATGTGCACGCTTTTGCTGCTGCTGAATGATATTGGGTCACGATTCCGTTTCCATTCGGCGTCCAGCAAAAGAACTGGCGATGACTTTCCCATCAATTCGCGACGAAACGCAACGCAATGGGAAGGATGAGATGGGAGCGGGACAAGTAGAAGAAAAAAAACAACGACTTAAATCGTGCTAAATTTATTGAGCCCTTTTCCGCGCTTTGCTGGTGATGGAGAGGCCCTTTGCCGAACTCCATCGCCCAGCCAGAAGTGCCCAATGGGCTGGGAGAAAGTACGTGAACGATTTACTGCGCACGCCAGCAAATTGGGTGGATCAAAATCTTCATCCCCCGTTCAGCGCTCGTTGAAGGTGTTCGGTACAAATGGATCGTATGGGTGGTAGAGGACGACATCGTCGGGTACGTTATCTGACGGACGCAAATCTGCCCGATGAGGGTTGGAAGGCAACCGACGGATTGGTTGGTTGCAGTTTCGTGAAAGGCCTTTCGCCTGGTGATGTAGCGATCACCTTTCCCCAAAAAGGCAACGTACTCCCGACCAGTCAACGACACGTTTAGCAGAGTGGAAAATGAAACCACCTCCTTACCACCTTAGCAAAAGTTCCGTTGGTTGTATGTTTTTTTAAAGGACATTGAGCAGCTACATGGTAGCGTCACAGTCAAAGATTTTTTCGTATTATTCCCATAATGCATGTTCTTAATAAAGGAAACACATTTATTGCACAGCGTAAATGCGTTTTTAAATTGATTTCCACCAAATTCCACCAAAAATGAATATCTCTCACTTGTTGAAGAAAGGAAGGCAACATTTACATACACATTCGCCCCATCTTCGTGTTCGATTGCACAACAATAAGGCTATGGGTGTGAAAGGTGGAAAGTTTTAATGTGTGGGCGACCGTCTAATACGGTGGTGAAATTCGTGAATTTGCGACCATCAACAAATACAAAATAGCTCATGTAGGAAGTAACCCATTCGCCGCCAACGGACATTGTGTGCACCGGCCTCAAGTACTTGGGAACAAGTTTCTAAATTTAACATCAAAACATAATAAATCAGCAAACTCACCAACTCACCAGCAAGCGGCACAAGACAAGTCAAGTGGTGGCAAACATAATACAGGACGGTATGTTTTCTTCTACCGTGTACTACTGCTCACTCTGCCCTCGTGGACGATTTTTGTAGATGCATTTCTTAAGCCCTCCTTTTTCCATTATGTCAATGTCCAACTGAAACGCAATTGCGCGAAACAGGAAAACCTAACGCCTAGGGAGCAGTACCAAATGCAACGAAACGCATTTGCAGAAGAAAGGGTAAGCTTTTCATAATGGTAGTGGAAAAACTTTCTAAAAACGAAAAAACCAACTACCCCATCACCTGGGGATTGCCTCTTCCCATCCGGCTGGTACCATATCATGGTAATCAGAAACAGGGCGCTTTCACTCTTGTCCAACTCATTTTGTTTTTGCTATTTCTTTTTTTTTTTGTTCGATCACCTTTGCGCCTTCCCGGTTAGGTGTACGATCGCTCTCGAAAGATAAATTATGTTTCGTTGCAAACTTTTTTGTTAGATTTCCAATCAAGCAGATCAACGAAAATTGGTTTCGCAAACAGTTACATCATAGATGGTTATATCTATTTTTTTTTGTTTACATGTTCTGCCGCTGCTTGGAAAGGCTTTTTTTAATTGTTGCATAATAAGCATTATTCATTAGCAACTACAATTCAAAGTATATGAAATTTCAATCGCTTAGGGAGGTATTGTGGTAAAAGTGAGGGATACCTAATCCCAAATGGACCGTTTATTCGCGGTGCGAAGGGCTGATTATTCAGTTTGGATTAAATAATATCATAAAAAAACTGAGAAATATCATATTGCAGGGTTTTCGAGTTAGGGAGAGAGTTGTACCTATTTTTGGATAGTTTTGAAATTGACGTGGAATATAGGTAGAGATGGACGTAGAATCTTTCCTATTTTCTGATTGATTAAACTATGTACAAACCAAATGAAAAGAGTTTTGCCCACAAAATGGGCAAAGTACACAGTGCAAGAAAATGGTGGAAGATTTCACATGTCCACTTCAACATGAAAAGAATTCAGACGTGGTTGTAACTCTAAATTTTTTAAACTAATTTACATAATTAGTATGAAAAAGTTACGTTAAAGAAAGGGTACTTTGCGTTGTCGATAAGACACAGCGATCAACACTAGGATGAGATTGAATGTCTCTTTTTTGCAATCTGCTTTTCTTAGCATCATGTCGTGAGATTTCTGTGAATGAAACCGGCACGCGACAAATCGATGCTACCACAAAAATAACTCATTCGTTCCCAATTGGCGCCCATCGCCGAACGAAAAAAGCACTGTTTTACACTGTTGCAAATTCTTCCACCTGTGCGTAAGACAGCTGTAGTTAGATGCAGTTTTTTGTTTGCCTTTGCAAAGATGATGAATTTAAAGGTAAATTTGTCTAAAAATCAAACAAATTGAAACGATCTTGATCAAACCCGTTTTATATGCTTAGTATATTGATGAAACCATAGCTAATAAGAATATGATAAGAATAAGAAGCTAAAAATTAATTATAAATGTTATATATTTTTATTTTTTGTTGCTTCAATAATAAACTAGTTTATTTCTTAATGGACTCAATCGTGTCAATTTGAAGTGACACCGTTAAGTCAGCAATTCGACCCTCGCAAATAAATATAAACAATATGCTTCATCTCCTTTGTGAGTGTCCGTTCCAGATAGACAAAGTTTGCTGCAGATTTTAACCACAATCCCTCGGTTTGTGATCATAAATTTCGCATCATTCTTTGGGTACGAATTTCTCAACGTGCTGATTAATGCAGTGAGTGAGGAAAGTCCGTAGAGAAAGGGATGCAAAAATTCACCCCGTTAATACAACAAACAAATAAAGCTAAAGCAATCGTCTGTGTAAGTATGTCACGCACACGCGATACGGAACACGATCGCCCTTTTCCAAAACGGCGTGGGAATCGACTGTGAGTGCTTTACACCAGCAGCATCATTTTTCTATTTTTCTTCAATTTTTTTTAACAATGCGGTACAAGTACAACATATATGTGATGGAGAAATTTCTCTTGAGAAAGTCAATACAGTGAAACCAGGATAGTCGGGTAGAGGACATCTTCTTGGGGAGTAGGAACACGTTTACAAATATGATGAATTTACAAATCGCTTCAAAAAAATCTCTTTAAACGCAAGAGTTCTTTAAGCACAATATCAAGCAGTTTTACTTCAACAGATTCCAGTTTAACTTAAAAATAATCCGATTATAAAATTTCCAATTAAACTGGAAACCCTGTAATATTAAATTAATTAATATTTTAATTAACTCGTACACGACATAAGAACATTTATTTATTCATACGAAAGATCCCCCGCAAGTGTTAACAGTTTGACAATCATTTCAACCCAAATAGACACAATCAACCGATCAGTCGTCTAACCGTGCGCGAGAAAACAATTCGCCCGTCTCGACATTGGCAAAGGAGAGTGGCTCACGGGAAAAGTAAACCAGAACGCAGCCTCATGCTCAAGTAAATGAAACGGAACGGCAGACACTCCCTTTCCCTCGCACACACGGTGCAATATCACTGTACAACTAGCAAAAAGGCGAAAGAAAAGCGGCTCATGCTGGCAATCGAGCAGCGATCATCTAAATAAAACGGCAGTTATAGTGATCGGCTAATCTGCGACGATCTGAGTCTGCGGGTCACGATTTGAAAGTTACACCCGATAAAGGACGGAGTGAATGAAGGAAGTGAAATGGAATGACCGACAAATGATTAACCAATTATTGACAATAGTAAGGAAAAATGGTCTTTGAGACCATTCCAATCTGAGGGTATGAAATTTGAAATAGATTTTCCAATAAATTAATTCCTTGAAATTTCCTTAAAATTTCAACTAATGTTTGCAATTTTAAATTAAAAAAAAAAAAAAAATTATAAGAAATGACAAGCTTTTATCAGCCACGACATCAGTCCTAACATAAAAGTATAGGTATAATTAAAACTGTTATACGGAACAAAATACCCATGTTCATCATTTTCATACAGTTTAGTGATTTTACTAATGTACACACAATGTTCAGCTTCCTTCATCACCCAAAAGGAAGGCAATTATCTAACATCGCCCATGGAGAGCTAGAAGCTTTAACCTTACTAAATGTGGTCTGTGGTTACGCTTGCAACGGCGATTTGATAGCTTAATGTGATAATAGAACACCCTGAAAACTTTTTTCCCCTGCCCACCAAAAACGAATTTCACTTAACGCGCGACATCATTTCTTCATTATCGTTCATTAGAGGTCGCGCCCAAAGAGGCGCTCGCGCGCGCGCGCTCCATCCCGCAGGCATATTGACCTTAAATTTAAACTCTTCAATTCTTTTTTATTTTTGGTTTTCCTTGCGCTTGCTTTAATCAATTCGTTGACGCCACTCTGCCAGTCTCTTGAGAGTGGTGATCGTCATCGCCACCGCGCATATGGGGAAGAATTCACCCTGGCCCGTCGTCCCATATATGCATGTGCGGATCAAACGAAACGTACAAAGAAAAAGAGAAATAAAACGGTTACCAAAGCAACAAACAATCTTCTCTCGACCCGCGCTCAACACGATCGAATGGCCAAAAGACGGTTTGTTTTATCACTTCTATTAACGAAACTAGATCACCTACATAAACGGCAGCGTAGCGTCAACGGGAGCGAGCGATAGCAAATGAAAGGAAGCAACAGCGAAAAAAAATATATATAACAGGCACCATTCGCCTTCCCTGCCCACTTGACACATGTGCCCCTTTGATAGATCCGATGGTTCACCCTTTTTTAGCTGGTGGATCGACAAGAAAGCGGTCACATTTGTGGTGTAGCAGAAACCCCTTCCTCCGTTAGTGCACGCTGTATCTGTGCGCTAAGGAAAGAGCAAATAAAAGTGCGCTATTTTTCTCCTCCCGCTTTTTTATTATCATCACACCGAAACTTGACTGTTGAGGAAAATTGGCACACACAAATACAAAAAGATTTTCGCCAACATTCCATTGCGACATGGGTGTTGCAGCTTCTTGCGTGTCTGTTTTAAGCGATGCCCATGCCACCACTTGATTCATTCACACGTCTCGCTTACTACGGCCGATACCGGACGGGAGCATCCGCAATTGATAGCGTCCTCCACAATCTGAGCCTGCGATGAGTGGAGGAAAAGTTAATGCTAAGCTGGCCGAATTTCCCGAAGGTCGACGGCAGACGTGCAAGAAGATTCGAACATTACTTAGCGTGGCGCGGCCATAAACGCGTGCGAAGTAAATGGGAAACGGGAAAATAGGTCGCCTGGGCAGAGATATGGTGGCCAGGGCTGGTGGTGTGCTAATAAAAAGAGCGATATTTTTCATCGTTATTGACGGGTTTGTTGCTCTGGTATGCGTGTACATTACGCCGTGCTAAACATGCATATAAACCATCCATTCGATTGGTTAATTTTGGGTTTCTAAATCCTCGATCTCCGATCTACGGGGTCGGCAGATCTACAATCTTGTTCTTTTGAGTGTGTAAATAAATGTTCATTTAGTGCAACCTGAGTAGGTCTTGACTAGTAATTTTTTTATTTTTTCGTTTTATTTATCCTGAACAAGTCCTGGTTGCGAGGAAACGTGCGGATGGAAATTGTTAACGATCGTGACTCGTGATGGAATAATTGATCTAGAACTAGTAGATTAGTAGCCGATTAATTACACGATTAATACGTGTATTCATTCAATAAAATTTAGATAATACGATCGTGCTTTAAACACGATCAAACAAGACATGTGACAAAACCTCATTCTTTGATATAACCTCATTTGCTGAGCATAACCTCCAGCAAACAAATTCCGAAACAAGCACGAAATCGAAAAAGGCTGTCCTGTATGAGCAATTCCCGGCTTTTAACTCTTGCTGAGATGGTTGAGAAAGCATCCTTCGAAAAGTGTTGAATTTGTCTAGGACTCCCTAAACGCTCATACACCGTTCCCAAATCTATCCTCTTGATTTGAAAGTGCTATCAGTTGTATCAGCTATCACTAATATGCTAAAAATATATCGCAATAATATGTTGCAGATGTGCGGTGAAGATCTTTCACTTTCATACCCAATTATCAAACGATACAGAAGCGATAATCTCATGCACGGTCAATACTTTCTCATCACACTATCAATTATCGCTCAGTTTCGATAAACCTTTCATCTTCATCTGCATCTCTTCGTTTCCAACTCGGTAACTGGTTATTCACTTTCTGCGTTGCCTTTTATCATCATTTCGTTGGATTTTTTTTCTCTTTCACTTGCGGGTGTTTCCATAGAAGCTGCATCTCAAAAAGTGTATGTTTTTTAGGAGCTTTTGAAGATAACAGAAATACACGTGATTACATTAATACACGTGATTACAATTAATAATTTTAAAATGAAATAGATCATCATTTTTAATATTTCTCCTTTCTTTCTCTTTATAGGTAAGAACGTAAAAATTAAGGAACATCTCTCAACCCTTCATAGTAGTGAGTAAACACAATTACGTTACATGTCCTGCCGAAATAACGCTTCCCCTAGGTATGATGATCGGAATTCGAACATAATTACGTACGGTGTTGCTATCCACCGCCAGATGGCGCCAAAATGATCAATTATTTTTTAATTAAAAAACCCCGAAATAATAACAGTTTTCTGTAAGCAATTTTTTTTTATTACGTTTAATTATAATAATTCATCATTCCATTTATTTGAACCACTTTAAAAGAATTGGAACACCGTTTATCTTTATGAACCATTGCAACATCGTTCAGAGCGTCGGTACACCTTTTCGCTATCCAGAAAATAGCCCCCGTTTCTTAAATTTTACTTCCTCGGGGCAATGTTTCAACACTCGATGCACCAGACGCTTCCCAGAACCAGTCAGCATAAATGTGTTTCGTTCTGGATGAAATGCAAAAGGTATGTGTTTGATTGGATCGTAAAACTGCTTCTGCTCCAGCTCCATGGTCAAAGCGTTCTTTACGTCCTGTTCCAGGTATTTTAGTCGCACGATCCGAGTTTTACTACCGTTTTGTTGCGTTCCTTTTTCTCTGCCCGTTCGTCTGTCTAGCCGTACAGGGCCGGATCTAGCGAACCCTAACACGAGCATCTAGAAAGTGATGCAGTTTCTTAGCAGTGTTTGCTCACTGCTCCGAACCCTGCAGGGCCTTTTTCTCTACCGATCGGTACACTCGGGATAATTTTGTGGTTTGCTTATTTGGACGTCCCTTTTTTTGCCTGTGTATTGCTCATCCTTTATATGATCCCTCTGTGTTGGCCTCAACAAAATCAGCAAGAGCCAACCCATCGGTCGTTTCGCTAATGGGTTTTTAGTGTGATCCCGGTGCGAGGTCCCGGAAAGATGCGCATTGACCACCGTCTAACAATTATACTCCTTGGTGGCACTGAAACACTGTCCGGATTTCTGTAAGTCAGATTTCTTTGCTTTGGTTGCTGAGCGTGTTCAAGGCTGGACTGCTTCTTGTTGGACTCAGCACAAGCTGTTACTGTGGGTCATGCTGTTCGTCGTTGAAAGCGAACCCGAAACATTGAACAGAACACGCGGGGCACACATGGCACCATTATGAAGGTGTCCCGAGAAAGAAGCGTAACAAACTGTCATCGTTCTAGACCTCCCGCGATACAGAGATAGAGACAGAGCGTACGGATGGGTAAGATAGAAGGGGTGACGAAGAACACGATCGCGATGTTGATCTTCAAGCTGAGTACGTTTGGGCAGCATCTGCCGTAATGATCTTCGGAGCTTACATTAAGAGCAAGTAAATAGAAGAATGGATCCAAAATTTCATTGAAACCATGTCATGCTAGGAACATAAGTGAGAATGTGTCCTGTTGTTGCATATCATTGCATTATTAAAAAGAAAATTAGTATTTTCTTTTATTTTGGATAAGTTGCAAAGTTATCGATGTTTGTATTCTGGTATTGTGGAATAGCAATTGATTGGTTTTCGCTTTAAATCTCGAAGTGATTAGTTATAGCGGATCAAGTATCTATCAAGCGAGATAAGCTCATGCAACCAAATTTTAGATTATCAGTAGTTTAACATTTCCGGTATTTAAGTTTTGATCAATGCAATGCCCCCTTTTTCGTAACCCGAGTACATTAGGTGGAAATACGTTGTGGAAATCACAAACCATCAAAATGCTCACTGAAGTTATCTTGTACAATCTCTTTTAAGATGTCTCGTATTAACCGAATTTTTTTAAGTATCGAAAGATATTGCCATAAGTTAAGAGCAATTCAATAAATCTCCAAAACGGCCCTATGATTTATCAGTTTGGCGGTTGTAGTGTATTTATTTGAAACGTTTTCATGAAACGTTGAGTTGACCAGATAAGCTACCCTATATTATTTATTAGCACAAAACACTGCCAACCCCTAGAAATGTCCATTCAAACATTAAATGTCCTCCATCCCACGGAGAGTGAAATACCTCCCCGAAGGTTTTCCTGCTCACTGGCAAGGTTCTTGTCTTTTATACACACATACACACACTCACACACGTACACAAGACGCAGCGTGACCAAACACCGTAACGTACGGGTTTCAACCAGTTGCTTCGAACGAGCGGGACAGAAATAGGTAGAGCCCAATGTCGGTTCTTCGACATGTGTGACCGCCACCGAAGCAGCTCAAGCGTATTGAATGTGCGTACGGATCGCCCGCACACCGTGTGTGGCATCTTGGGTGATCAGGTCTGAAAACCGAGACCGATCATGCATACCTAGTTCTGTAGCTGATCTTCGCCGTTCTTTACCTACTTGGTTGGACTATGGGTTTTTTTTTCGGGGGGTCATAATTCAATAAGTGTCCATATTTATTTTTGATATTGGATTTTCTATCGCTCTTTGAATTTCATCGATTGTATGACTGATGAAAAGTTATGTAAAAATATAAAACAAAAATATTGAAGTCTTCCGAACGCACAATCAAACTACTTTTGCCAACTATTCTCACCGTGCGACTGTCAAAATGTAACAAAATCTGTCATGCTCATTGTTCGATTTCCATTCCTATTCTTTGATTTTCACTTCGTTCCTTCTCGCGCTGGCCACGCATATGCCATCCCGTTCTGGTTCTTCTAAGACGAAACTCATCACCCGGAAGATGCACTTTCTTTAGCCTGTCTGTATATTGTTTTGCTCTACCGATACGCAAGGTGATCCTTCGATCCTTTCGGGTACGATCCTCGATCATCTGCGACCACTCGCAGTCGCGTCGTACCGTCTCGGTGTACAGGAATCCCTGCACCGTGTGTGTCTACCGCCGCGAGCGTAAAGTCTCAGCTAGATTTGGCACGATAAATGTGAATCTTGCCAACCGCTTGTGTGTTTGGGCGCGATCGTTGCACATCACCGTGCGAACAAGGGCTGTTTTGTTTTTCGTGCACACATTTTTAGTGACGATGGGGCTGTGCGTCAAGTGTTTTGGATCTTCCGCGTTCGCACCTTAAGTGAAGCACGTAGGGTTTTCGCAAATAGTGCAAATAAGCTCGTTAGAACAGTGTGCGGTGTCAGTTTTCTTGTCTGTATCGTGCACGGTGCATGGTGCGTCTGGGGCGTGGTACGGAAAACGTATCCCATAACCTCCAAGTCAAATCTTTGTGTGTGTGCTGTGTATAACGCTACGTGACCATTGCCGGTGAAAAGGCCACAGTTTTCTTGTTTTTTTAAGAGCCTTCAAATACTCCCAAAATAGTGCACTTTTCTTCCACGCGGCCGAGTGGCTCCCCGTCCCCGAGCTGGGACTGGTCTTTTTTTTATATTGTCGTTAGAGCAACAATTCGTGAAACCATATTAAACGTGTGGGGTGAAGAAAAAAACAGCAAACACGACCATAACCATGATGGTGTGAGACCTCGTGGTAGAGTGGAAAAAAAGTTAACAACAACAAAATTTATGTGTATACATTTGCTGGGCTGCCAAAAGACAGTCAACAATTCAACGGTGGCAAGGATCAGATTTCATCAAGAGTGTTTGTGCTTTTCCCCCGGCACAATTCGGTGCGGAACGATGGCCGAGGTGCAGGCAATG
Organism: Anopheles longipalpis; assembly: GCA_016170015.1. Lineage (NCBI taxonomy): Eukaryota > Metazoa > Arthropoda > Insecta > Diptera > Culicidae > Anopheles > Anopheles longipalpis. The sequence continues at coordinate 19,381 of STHD01003413.1, read as the reverse complement.
GATTTTTTGCTCGTACATCCATTCAGGTAAACTTTTTTTCGCTTTCCCGATATCGTACTGAGTGTGTGTGTGTTGTACTAAAAACCCTTAACTTTCTATAATTACGTGTTTGATATGTAATATTTCACATCAAATAAAAAAAAAGTTAAATTGCTATCTAATTTCTTTTTCACAAAAAAGAGGATTTATCAGTAGCAACCTTGTGCAGGGAAATGAAAGCAATGAAATAGCGATGATCCTTAGCCGCTTGAGAGTTTCGTTTTGTAGCCTACACAAAGAAATTCTCATCGGTACAGTTTCTACGAAGGATCTTAATCCATTTGTGAATAGTTCGGATGCATTTTTTTCTATCTTTTGCTTGAAATGTGATTCACTTTCTTCCTGCACCGCCTCCCTAAAACAGTAGCCCACTCGTTACCACACCGTCAAAACAAGGCAAGAACAATGTTCCCTCTTTTCCCAAAATGCAGCAGGGATTAATATCTCGTGTGCCTTGCCAAAAAAATGTCCCTTCTTGCCCTTTTGCCCTATTGTTGCTGTCGTCTCAATCGTAGAGGCAACTCGTTGGGCACACGAGGCCAATGGGCAAAACATTAATCCATTTCACGCTGTGTGTCCCGCATTGGATTTGATGCTTCTGTGATATTGGCCATTGGCTGTTATATTGTGTGGGATATTAGTGCCGTATGCCGAACCTATACATTGCATGTATGATTTACTTTAGGCCAGGTGTGCACAATGCTTTGTTCTTCTTTTATTTGGCATCTTTCTTTGTGGTCATTCGTTGTGAGTTATGTTGGGGGAAGCACATTATTTTAGTATAATTTTGCTTTGTTTGTGTTTGTAATTTTTGATAGTATGTTTTGAAAAAAGGTTTTCGATTTTTAATTTATTTATGCAATTTGTTGCTATAGTTTTCACTATATTATCGGGTAGTTTAACTGAAATGTATCGAAATAATGCTGGAATCTTTCGCATTATGTAGACGCACGCAATGTTTTGGGACTATTTTGAATTGAAATACCCACAGACCGAAATGAATTTGAAAAGTTTAAGCAGACAATCCTTGATATTTGTTCGATCCTAGAGTTCGACTATTTGGCAGAATAATCTTTAGCTCTCTAACCATCGAGTGCCCCTTTGCTAATTGCATTTGAAAACCCTGTGTTATATATTTTTTTTTTGGTCTTTCAGTTGAATACCGAATAGTAGAAATGGATTTGTTTATAAACATTATCTCCCAGTTCAAACAAATATTTTTACTACTTTTTGCTACAAAACTTTAAAATCTTATACCGCTATGAAGATAGAAAAAAGTCGTTAAGAGCATTTGTCAATGCTTTACCTTAACCTTTCCTTTTTCACGTTTATCCCTAAGGCATCTAAAGTGTCTTTTGCACGGTGTAAATTTTCGCTTCATAAAGTAAGGGTTATTTCGGGATGTTTGTAGGATCGTAAGCCCAACATCATCCTTCTTTTTATACATGCACCCTTTTATGTGGCGACAAACAGGGAGAAGACCTGCAAACGCGCCCAATCCCTAACGACAGCAAAAAACCACTATTTGTGCTTGGTACCCTTCCATTCGCTACCTTCCTTCACATTAACCCGAACCCCATCCGCTACGGTTCGCTTTGTGTGGGTCGGTATGTTTTATTATGAGGGCATACTGCATACTGCCAATGAGCGATTCGAGGGTGATGAACGTCAACGAGACGCGTCTTCCTCGTCGACGGATGGAAAGTTGATATTTCCCACGCACTGATGAAACGCATCCGTGCATCCCGGCGAGAGAACAAGGCATTGTATTGTACCGTCTGTAACACACTGGGTACAGTAGTGATCGAGAGGGTGTGTTCGATGGTTATGTTTGAAGCTTTTATTTCTCCCTTACATTCACGTGAAGACAGTTTTCACGAAACCTAAGTAGGGAAAAAAATCACAAATCGAAAGGGCGATTCAATTCGGCAAATTTTCAATTCAACACAAAACTAAAGCAATCGGAACAGTTTATGTATGTTCGCCCCAATGCGGTGTTGACTTGAAGAGGTCGGGCATTTGGGAACAATTTCTAGTACATACAAAGAAAACAGACTTTGCTTCTCCCTACTTGGTCAAAATTACTTGCAAATCACACAATTTACCCTTCGTTTAATTTCTTCCTAAAGTAATCCATTTCGGATGTAATACATAGGATGACAACCATCTTTTCCACGGCATTATTGTCATCGCCTTTTAGAGGGTAATTTAAAATTACCCGCCGCTGGAAAGGATTTCTAAAGCAAAACTCTCGACAAGTAGCTGAAACGAAAATTAAAAAATGAAAACAAATGATTAATCCACCGTTTTACAACAGCTGTTTAAAGTGGTCCAAACTAGTTATTTAAAGGGCGTTAAACTGTTGACGTAATCCTTAGTATGAGCTAACAAATTTAAGTACACAAAACATTTTCAATCAAATACTATTTTATTGTTCTCCACATTGTTGCCAGCAGTATTTAGTTCTTCCTGCGTTTAAAAACCAAACGAAAAACGAGCGGAAAACATAAAATATTTTGATAACCATAAGTGCCTGTCATTGATTATTGTTTGCACAATGCTCCGAATGTACAAATGTACAAGGATTTTGCAATAATTTGATAATCTCAAAATAATGGACATATTAACTTGTCCCTTTTACTTCAGCAACTACAACAAACGGTTTCATTCTAATTTTGTTGTCTCCATGTATGCCCATGTACTTGCGCAAGTGTGTTGACCAAACAAAACAAAAAACTCCCTCCAACCTTGAGATTTGTTTTTGAGCTCTGCTGTGTATGGAAGATGTGTGGAAAATCATCCATGCAAAGGCGGACACCGAAAAGATGTCAATATGGACAGATAAAACACATTAGTTGGGAGAAACATTCAGGCGAAAGAGCTGCCAAGAAGAGAATTTAGCTCTCTTCTAGCCAAGCAAATACCAGAATGGTATTTGTTACACCTTGCATGAGTTCTTAAGGTGATTTACGATATGCGACATGCGGCATGTTCTGTTTTGCTTGTTAATATATGGAAGTAATCTATTACTATTTAATGTTACAATATTATCAATAAAACACAACTTTATATCAGTGCTTTTTGCTAAAATTGAAAGTAGTTCGTCAAGCTGTTTACAAAAATTCACAACAATCGATAACATGAATGACTAATTTTATTAAATTGATTGTAGTATCTAATACGAAACGTCAAACCTCTATGACACCTGTCAAACAATTATCCCTCTTGTATGTATATTTACCCACACTGGAGATACTGCGAACAGCCTGCTTAGCTGTCTGTCGGTTGGGTGACGCAGAAGATGGCAACGGTGCGTAGAACAAATTTCGCGTCTACGCTTGCGGTCGCTGCTGCGTTTTCGGGTGCGCACGACGTCCTTCGATCCGTTTGTTGTCCTCTCGACCTCGCGAAGAATCATGCTCCCCTTCCCGCCACTTCACCCTTGTGCGAGTGTGTGTGTGAGTTAGACATGATTGTTGTCGCAGATCCCCAACAAGTTTCATCAGCAGTGATAAACGCGAACGGAAAAACGAGTGTGACCGTGAATGTGCCACATGCATGTACCAGTAACAAACGCACGAACTTACATGTGCTATCTATCCAACAGACGGAGAAGAAAAAACTTGTATTAGGCGTTGTCCAACTACGTCTGTTTGTTTCTCCTGTAGCAAGAAAAAAAAAGCAACAGAATGTATTTGTCTGGCTCGGTATTATGAATACGTATCGGTTGCTGCGGTGTATGTTGCTCGCAACAGCCAAATTCGCTCCTTGAAGGTCGTCTCTGTGTTAATAGAAGATTTGGATGACACAGTGCGGTAAGCGGAGGGTTGACGGTGAAGGAAGCGCCCGCACCATATTGTCGTGGGACAGGCGTCGGAACGGAGGTGTGTCTTATCAAATGGTTGGATTTTCGCATTCATCATCATTTGTAGGGCTTTGGCTTTGCGAGAACTGCACAAACACGCACAAATTGGCTCTTACAAGAAGATTATAACAAGGGGCTTAAGTTGAGTGACCAACTAGAAACACTGGAAGCAGTGTTACTAAAGGTGTTATCTGAAATTATGCCATACAGATCATCTGCATGTTCTATCGGTTTTAACCAATAAAATGAAAACCCCTGAACATCGAAAGGCTCCTGCCTTTTCCGTTAAGGATGGAACGCGTGATGTAGAGCAGAGGCGGAAAGGTAGAAGAAGTGCCCATGATGTCAGCCTCTGGTGCGTTGTGTCGGTTCTTCCCGTTCCATGCCTTACCGTTTCGCACGGGTCGTTCGCTGCCCTTATCCCCAAGGTTCGCCGTTCGCTGACACTTCCAACGTCATCGCCATGCCAACCAGCAGCAGGCAGCCTTCGATCCACTTGTTAGCTGCCGTTTGCTCTTCGTACTCTTCGCCGCCGTACGCTTCACTCACTCTCGCCCGTGCTCGATGGGTTCTCTCTCGCTCAGCAGTTTAGCTTTGTTTGTGTTGGAAGAGCGATCGCATTTTCCAAGGTGTGTGCGCTCTCGTGTTCTCGTACACTTCCGTCCTTCAACGTTCGGTTCCGCACTAGCTCTCGCTTGCACTCTAGCAGCGTGTGCAGTCCGATATCCTGCTCACACGCATGCGAACGAACGGTTTCTGAGTGCTTCACTCTCCGTTAAGTGGAAACGAGATGAAGTGCAAGAACGCGCTGCTCGTCTCACGTTTGCATGGTAATTGAACAGAATTTACAACACTGACCTCCCCGCTTCGGAGGAATGGACCAGAAGTGGTGTTCTTTTTTTTTAATGGAACAACAATCAAATCGAACGCTATTTACTGTTCTTTACAAGGTTTTGGTTGACAATCGATCGGTTTGCCGTAGTACCAACGCCATCATCATCGTCATCAAACAAAAATGATTTCAATGCCGTTATTGGATGTTTTGGAGATCATCGTACAGCTAATGTATTCCTCGTTTCCTCTACACGCAGCTTATCCGTACATCTCGTGGCTGATAAAGTGTATGCTGTGTGTTACTGAACGACCTTAGAACAATAAACGGGAAGGTGTACAAACACTACCATTTGCTCCACAGCAAACACATACACGCACAGGCATGCGATACTTCACAAGCCCGGTTCAAGTGGCCACAAGAGTGCGGGTGGCAGTTTGATCCGCGAAGCTTTGCAGTGAGCGACAATCCAAAATGTGACAACCACCGGGGGAAGTGTATCGGAAAGTTATTAGAATGTAATTTATTTACGCATTTAGATAACAGACCGTTTCGAGGGGAGGAGACGCGAAGCGGAAGAAGTGTGCAATGTTGAAGCATTGTTTGATTTAGTGGTCGCATGATACGGACCAGTAATGGGCTTATGGGCCCATGTATGTGTGTGTGTGGCGTAAACCAAGGTCACATGTAGCTTTACCTTGAAAATAGCGCGCATTGGGAAATAAGGACACGCACGTAACGGCAGGTCAGTGGCTTTTGCAATTAGCGACTAGACCGTATTGGGGAGCGCTGGTAAAATTCAACTGATTAAACATTTATTTATTGAAGTATAACGGCGTTTGGAACTGCTTTATCATGATGATTAGAATATGTTTATTCGTCTACGAGGAAAAAAATGGAATTAAAACATAAAAATTTCCTTCTCCTTAAACCAATTGCTCTTAACAGCTGCTGTTTTTTCGCGATTCTGATCCTTTGTGCGATTAGGTACAGCAGCGAACGAACTCTGCCAGCCAAAAACTGCAAACCAACCCGAGGAGGGTAGCAAAAGGAACATAAAAAAGCCACACGTTATCCGAGAAACTTGTCTTCGGTCGGTGCTTGTTCTACTCAGCATAAAGTAACTTAGAAAGAAGCAAGCAACAAAAACCAAATGCCAGTTGACAGCAGTTCAACGTGCGCCACGACATTCGGCTCGAACGAGATGGCCCCCGCGAGATGGCAACACTGCGGAACAGATGAGTCTCGGAGAGTTCAAGAGCGCACAAGCCGCGCACACACCACGGGCGACCATGATAGGCGCCGCGTAGAGGTGGGAGCGAGAGCGCAGTATATACTCCGCGGCCCATGCAATGATAACAGATAGAGCATTAATAATAGTGGCAGTAGTAAACGCAGTAGTAAAACGTGGAATTTTGAACACACAAAAAAAATGATAGAACAGAACGAAGCAAACGCTCGGTGTGCTGGTCCGGTTGGTAAGGAAACACGGTCGGCTGTTAGTCCGAACTGTTTTGCTCTCTCAGTAAGCGTGCGCACTGGCTCGCTCGTTCGCTCCCATAGCAGCAGATGGTACCGTAGAGGATAGGTCTGCGAGCACGCTCGCTGGTGCTGGGTTCTCATTCGCAAAGTGTTAACGAGCGTGTGCGTATCGCTTTCGACGACGGTCAGTGGCTGTGACTTGTCCGCCTGTCCGTGTCCATTCTCGTTCGGTTCGGTGCGGTTCGTTTCGTCGCCATTCCACCAGCGCATTCCTTCTATCCACGTTTTTTCCGCTTTCGTGACCAAAAGCGACCATGTGTAGTACGTGTGTGCGATAAAAGGTGCATTTTTTTTTGGTATTCCTCATTTGCTGTGACTAGTGGTTCTTAATACGTGATCTTATATAAATTAGTCCTTTTGTGTAAAAAAGGGGGCAAGAAAGAAACATACAGATGAACAACGAGAAGATGCTACTGTTGTGTGTGCACAGTGTGGAAAGAGAGAGCAATGGCTGTGGTGTCTCGCTCTGATACGATTCGATTCGAACGCAGTGTCCGCTTTGTTGGATAATCCAGTGAATAAGAATCGTGCAAAATGAGGCAAACGAATGATAAAGAGCCCCGTTAATCAACGTTTTCCTCAGCATATTCGCAGGCGGAAGCGTAAAATGTGATTCCTTTTTGTGTCCTGCTTGCAGTTTGACATCGTTAGAAACCATTTTGTGTTACATCGCCCTCTTGAAAAGTCATTCGAGTGATGTGTTTATAGAAGGATGATTGTGTCTCGCCTGGGTGTGTGTGCGAGTGATGTGTGTATGCGTGTACGTTTTGAAAAGGCCGTGGTGCGAATTTGTTAAGGACTCGGTGGTTGTTCCCCATTTTTTGCTCGACTTGTACGGCCAATTGACAGTTTTCCCCTAGTTTTTGCAACTGTGTGTGGATCTGAAATGTTCAAGCTTTCCCGTTCTTCATTAGGATATTCTTCTCTTTCACTCTCTCTTTCTATCTTACTGTGTTTTTTGCTGAACTGAGGTGCGCACACGATGTGTTGCTCATACTCTAGCTATCTCTATCGTTTGCTCTCTCCCTTGAATTGGGGAACACCGAATGAAACGAAACATAACTGAGTTACCGAGAATCGCTAACACTGTTGTGTGAGTTTCGCTGAATTCTGTTCAATCTTGTTGAACCTTGAAATGTATTTTAAATGTACTTACAGTAAGAAAGTATGTTATCTTACGGCTTGGTAGTATGCGAAAGGAATTTAAAAAAGTGGCCGGTACATTCCAATATTAATCTTGAAACCATTTTTCTTGAATTTCTTTCTTCTGATCTACCTGTCTCGCTCTCACCTCGACACAGAGAAGTTCAAAGTTCGTGACATGGAGTGGAAGTATTTGTTGTATCGTTTGCTAAGATTTTTATGCTACGACGATTGGTTTTCTACTTAAACACGCATTTCCTTTATTCGTTTTATGAGTTTTTTTCTTTTTTTTTTTTTTTTTTTTTTTTTTTTTTTCGGTTAGAACGGCCTGGCCGTATCAAGACTTATTTTACCACGTAGCAGGATAGTCAGTCCATGCTACGGGGGGACGGTCCGGATGGGTTTTGAACCCGGTCCTTGCCGTGTGGACAGGCGCCGTTTTTCACATGCACCACCGGGCCGCCCCAACGAGAGTTTTTTTCTTTGTTGGAAATTAAAATGTCTGCCAAAGAAAATCACTCACCCTATGCAGGATGATAGACTGCTTGATGAGTAACAGAGAGAGTGAGTGAGAGAGTAAATGGAATGATGTGAAAAATTCATATCTAAATTTGCCACTACTTCAACACAACATCGTCAACATTGACTCGAAACATTGGCACGGGTCATCGGAAAGGGCGAGGACAAAAATATGTGCAATAAGATTCTACATTTCGAAATGTTCGGCTTTCTTTATGAAAATTCTGTCTATGGATTTGTGTCGTTTGTTTGAAAACCGTGGCAAATCTTGCTGGACAACGTGTTTGGATCATGCACGCAAATGAAAGTGTTGATAAAATTGACTGAATGTCACTCCAACGGGTAAAACTGTGTAAATCTGTTCGTGAAAGGACGGGTCATTAAACAACGTTTGCAGAAGAGAAAGCGAGATGAAGAGAAAGGAATGGAAAATGGCGTTAGGAAGATGTAAGCAGATGTGCGGTGTGTGTAGAGAAATGTTACAAATTTCGGAATGCTTTTGTCCGCTAAAAGGTGCGTACGTACACCTTTGTGGTTATTATTGATAGCATCCAAAAATACGTACATCCAGACACGTGTGTTCAGATGTGTGCGTGTAATGTCACACACCACATGGATGGAAAGTCGGAAGCAATTGAGAAACAAGCAGTGTGCGTATAGTGTGCGTGCAAACGTGAAACACGTTTATAAAACTAGTTTTGAAAAAAAAACATCCTTTTGGATATAACATATGATAATGATGATGTATCCTTGGTTAAGTTGTGTTCGTTTTATGTGCGCTTTGAAGGATTTGTGAAATGCATGGGTGTATTGGTGGTGTTCGTCGGCAAATGGTGTGTTACTTTGTTAAACGTCAAGTTCAAATTCAGATAAACGACTCGCAAAGCAACCATGGGTTTAAGCAAATTGTGTGTGTTTTTAATCATTTTCGTGAGCTAATTATAAATATTTTTTTCCTTAGCCTTTTGCACATTTAGTTCCACAAAAATGTTATTAGTAAGCTTTAGTGGCGCAAAGTGTTTAAACAACGTTTACTGTGCCTCTTTAGCAAAGACGAAATAAAATCGTCCCGTGGTGTGTATAAACTGCATAATCGAATACGAACAAAATGTGCTGACAGTGTGTATGAAAAATATTGAAAAGTCGTGAGAAGAGTTTTCCACGGCCAACAAACGAGTACATCATCCGTGGTGAATCTTTTGTTTTCTTTGTACAAAAAATTGTGTCTACGTCTAGCAAAAGTCGTGGCCGAGTGAAGCTTCAACAGAGGAAAAGTAGTTGCAGTTTTGTTCGTTTGGTTTTGTGGGTGCGCGGAATAAACTAAAAACAGAATCCTTGAGAAAATACCTCCACCCTCAAAAAACCACGCTTTAGTATATTGGGTGCGAAGGGAATTTTCACATGTCGGGTTCGATTCCGGTTCCGGTGGTGTTCCTTGCGTCGCTGGTCAGATGACTTCCGAAGAGACGAACTGGCTTAGCTATTACACTGTGAGGTAGACATATCGTTCATTGTAATTTTATCTTTCAGCAGCTTCATTTTGGAAGTATTTCACTTTGCTAAGCAACTCTCTACGCCATTTTAGATACGGATTTGGTTTACTGAATGGAACGTTTTGTTTTCTTTCTTCCCTCATTTCAGATTGCCGGTAGTTAGTGACTGTCCGGCAGGTCAAACTGCTAGAGTTACATCGAACCTGCATTCGTCCAGTAGCACCATGGCAAACAGTAGGGTGCCCTCGCCCCCGCTGCCGGAAGTCAACACACCGGTGGCGGAAAATTGGTGTTACACTCAGGTTAGTACAATAAACATAACGATTACTTCACACTTTGGGATGTTTTATTTAAATTTTAAAGTTATTTAAAGTACTAGTAATCTATGCATTTATTTATAAATTATCCTTGTTGCTTCATATGTCAAAATGTGTTGACCCTCGTTTATCCCATGAAAATGCACTTTCATTTTATGAGCAAGGTCTGCTCCATTTGATGATGATGAAATCAGTCACGTATACCTTGAGATAGTCTCCAGGTGCACGGTGACTCTCTAACCTTCTCAGGCAGAACGTTCAACTTCTGTTCCGGAAGGACCCTGAAGCAGCATTACGGCACATCGTTTCCATGGGCTTTTTTTATGGCCTGCGAGATTGAGTGATCGGTTGACAAAGGAAAGGAGGGGGCAAGGAAGAGGATAAAGAGAAGACATAGATAAAATAGTTTAGCAATCACCTGTCTGTACTCTGATATTACCTAATATTGTATTAAACAGATTACGTGGTGATATCGAATAATCGACAACCAATCATTTTGACTTCATTTCAAAAAACCATCATTTTGAAAAAAATTTAAAATTATTTCATTTTCTTTAAAATGTTTATTCAGGTATTTTTCGGCTACAATTTTGTTTTTGTATTTGCATAGTTCAACTATTTTTGTTGACTTCCTTCCTCTGATGACTTCCTGCTGATCGATGAACATCATAGACATCGGACAGTTGAAGCTAGAACCAAATTAATTTTTTTCCATTAACTTTCCCTCATCATTGTTCGCAATTTTAGGAGCTAAATTTTCATGTCAACTTTTCACCGAAAATAACTAAAATATATTACCAATGTGTGAATAGGAATGATCTTCGCGAACCGACTAGAATGAAGCAACTTTTTATCTTCAATCATTCACACTCACTCGAGCTACCCTTTTTTCCGGTCCCAACACACTTCCATTGATCTAATTCTGGGCACCCTCTACAACAATCCGTTACACGAGCAATGACCCCACCACGGCAATGACAACGACCGACCGATCGCGGTGACGGGGGGAAGGAGCATCAGAGCATAAATTATGTGTGTGTGTGTGTGTGTGCGTTTCCATACAAAATATTAAACTACGCCACACTCACGATCCCTTGCATTCAGACGAAGCAGCATTAAGCCATTTCGATTAGCTTTTGTTATGTTCTGATGGTACTGTGGACTCGACTAAAAAGCATATAAATTGCTTATACTTTGAACTATATTTCATATTATTTTACTAAATGGAATGTAGAAGCACCTTCGAGTGATATGCAAGGATCAAAAGGGCATTGGAGGTGTACTATTTGTTCAATTTCTTTTATCCTTTTTATCCTTCTTTTATCATGCCCGTTTTGTTGTTTTGTACCATGCAAACTAGCCGGTTGGCCAAAAAACAGGGGGAACCACACATTGAACCACACACGGTAATGATGATTTCCATACTTCCCTTTCTGCAGTACTTTAGATGAAGAGAAAGTAGTTGAAAGTGGCATTTCGATTGGGTTGGGTGGTAGGGCACCCTCATCCCTAATCGATCGTTAAGGGTGTGTGGTAATAGTTTTTGGTTGGTTCTATTTGTAGACGGCACGGAGATGGCTTTTCCTTGCGTTTCTCTCTAGTCCCCTCATCCAGTTTGTCGAGTTGGAGGTCTATGTCCAGCACTCATGTTCAGAGAGCCTCGTGAGCGCGTTTCCTTCTCACGGTTCGAGAATGATCAGTGAGAAAAAAGGAGGGTGGAATATTTGCTTTCTCTCTCCCTGTTAGCATAAAACCATTTGCCAGCTTGTGTGTGACACCTTATAGCTTTTCCCGGCAAATGGTTCGAGTTTACCGATTCGTCATCGCGCCATCGTTTTGAATCACTTCGATGGAGACTGATGGTTGGTTGTGTCCTTCCCTTCAATGTTGCTCCCATTGTAACGTGTGTTGGGGGGTTGCTGATTCCGACCGGTGGAGGTCGTTCTGCTTTGTGTGTACGGTGACGCATGATGAGTTCGTCGTCCCGAATATGTGCAGTAAGCCCAGTTTGTTCATTCTCCATCGGGACTGGTAGGATCATCCATTTGATTTCACTCTCTCTCTGTTTCGGGCGGTTGCTTTCCCGCCAGCATGTGTAGCATGGGTACGTGGGGAAGGCAAAAGAAAAGCGACAAATGTGTAGAATAAAAAAAAATGGAATTTTGTGCAATTCGCTTTTGTACTCCCGTCCCGCGTAGTGTTTGTGCCTTCTTCCACCTTCCCTGGCAGCGGTATGGTCCCGATTGTGCCCTTCAACCGGCCAACTAACTATAGAACCAGACCCCAGCGTTGCCACCCTCTGCTCACAATACTTGTTCACCTTTTGCTTCTCTTTTCGCGGTCGGTGAAGTCGTCGACTGCTGCTGTTGCTGTTGCTGCAGCATTCACTCAAGGTGATTCGTTGAACTGTGTTCCCGGATGATCGTCGGTGGCTGGGTTGGGCCACGAAACGCATCGTTCTCAAGCGAATGGTCCACGTCCCGAATGTTGAATTGCAATTCGCATACTGTCACACGCCACGTTCGTCTTCAATTGCAATCTATTTGCCGGTAGTTGCCATCTGTGAAGATAATAAACTCTGTAGTGTGCCAGAGAGGGATTTATTGATCTTTTTCTTAAAAGACCCGACTCAAGAGGTCTGTGCTGATAGGAAAGCATAAGTGAAATACTGATGGTCCAAACCTCATCCACTATCCAAACCTCATTAGATTTTTTTTAGCTATTCTTCTCATACTTTTTCTTCATTGTAGGAGCTAATAGAATGTTTAACTTCAAGCAACCTGCCAGCAATCGTATTTGTTTGTTCGATCCATCCATTTATGTATATGTAATGAAAACCCGCTCCAAAGGATACAGTGCCGTGCATCAAGTAATGTTTCCGGCGGTTGTGAGGTGATGTGAGGAAAAGAGAAAGATTTCTTCTTCAAACGACTGCTTGGGGCAAAAAGAAAATCCGATAGAATGTAACAACGAGATAATTGAGTTCGCGGGGCAGCGCTCTCTGGCTTTGGTGTTTGGGGGCCTTCGAAGCACAGAAGATGTGTGGGACTCGTTCGTGAGTCGTCGGTTGCTTTTCTCTGCGTAGGATGGAGAAGCGCTCGCGCGATCGGGAAAAGAATCGTCGCAAGCCAGAAGCGCCCTGGCCCCGGTGTGTGAGGAACATTTATGTTGCTACTACTCTTGTAGCCTGCTGCCGGCGAGGAAGATTGCTCGACACTTTCAAGGCCGAGAGGTTCTTGAACCACTCGCAACCATAGCCGCCGGTCCGTGCTGGCTTCTTCGGTTGTGTCTGGACGTTCTGGTGCAAGCGATGGCTTCGAGGATTGTGGGTCTCCCTATGTTCGGTTGAACTCATTCTTGGCTTCCAAGATAAAAAGAAACCAAATGAAATTTGTGCTGCTTTTAACATAGAGAGCGATATCTTGTTTGATTTTCCTTCAAGGAGTTTTTTTTGCTATTGGTAGGTTCTGTTCTTGTACATCCAGCCGTACATCTACATGTACGATGTAGATTTATTTTGTTATTCAATTCATTCATTTCTCAGATTCATTTCTCAGACAGATTTTGAAGATGAAATGAAGTTAATTAGTCTCATCAAATTCCTCGCAAATGAAAAAAAAACTATATTTTAATCTTCTATCTTCAGATGTTGTAACCTCTTTTTTTTGTATTGCGCAATTTTTATTACGCTTTGTTGCCCGCAATCACATCTATCTTCTGCCCCGGTGATTGATTAGCGATACGATGATAATGTCAGTTTTATTTTGTTCCCCCCCCCCCCATTTCGTTGCCAAATTTGACCTTCATTAAAAAACGATTAGAGCCCCATGATATACCGGACACGAAGTAACGTCCTTCAAAAGATGGTCAAGTAGGGAAAATTCGGATCAAAAATTTGGATTTTTTTGTATGTTTTGTATAAACTGATATTTGCTTCTCGTTTCCCAAAGAAAAACTGATTTAATGCGATGCTTTTTTAAATATTTTTAATAAAAAAAATCAACTATATTTAGTTTTGGTTTACTATATTTTGGTTTAGAATGTATTTCAATTAAGGGTGATAGCTGCTGCTCCTACGAAGAGGAAGCATATTTTCAAGTACGGTTGTTGTACCCTTGACTGATGCGGAATACGACGTCTCCCGACGAAGGACGAATTCGATTTCCAATCGAATTCATGCATTTGTCCTCTGCGTATCCTTGTCCATGCACTTGTCGCTGCTACCGAGTGTGCCGTTTCAGAAGTGGTTCAATTTTTTTTTTAATGTTACCAATGATGATGACCCTCGTTCACCCGCGTCTGCTGAAGGTGACCATTTACTTTACGTCGCTATGCTGCAGACTACAGTTGCCATCGATTATTCATTATTATTATTACTATTTGCTTCTCCATGGTCTGTTACTACGAGTTTGCGTCCTAATAAAAGCTCTAGCATGAAGGTTTTTTTTTATTTTCGAAAACCTGCGCTTTCAACAAAGTAAATTGTCTGTGGCAAAACGCCCTTCAATGTATGGCACATTAGATTCGCAGTTTTTTCTGTTTTGAGTTAGTTCATTTCATAAAGAAGTAAGAATTGGTGGATGGTTCTAAATACCGCAAGATCGTGCTTTGAAATTGTTTGCAGTTTTTGTCTAATTCATATTTTTCTGTTTTCATATTTTATTTAACTACTTGTGACTTAAATTACTCATGATTAAAAATTTGTCCCGGATGTCAATCGACTGTACTACAGTAGAACGTCGATTATCCAGGGGCGGATTAACCGTGCGTCGAAAATTGACAGCTGTTTAACTGTGGTGAACATTTGTACTGATGTCAGGTTGGTTAAAATTATTTGTGACCAAACGATATATAGGAAATGAAATAACATCCAGCAGAATCTCATGCTTTTGGCCAAATTTTCTTCCACCAAATGTAACTAGCACAATTTAACCAATGGACCAGGGAGTAATAAGTTTACTAAAACGACTGTACCGATCCAGTATCTTAAATATGTTTCTGGAACAGGACGACCAAGTGTTGGATTTTTGGAAAAAAAATAAATGTTGCTAAGTTAATTGACATTGACATTGAAGGGGCTATTATCCGTGGAAATCGATTAACCGGGTTCAGATCGGTTCCGAACACCCCGGATAATCGACGTTCTACTGTATTTGATCAGTGTAAGTTCGAAATGTCAATAGTTTTTTTTGATACATGTTAACTGTCATTTATAATATTTTTGACGTTTAAAATTGACTTGAATTTTAATGGATATAATAAAATATATCCGGGGGCGGCCCGGTGGTGCATGTGATAAACGGCGCCAGTCCACACGGCCGGACCGGGTTCAAATCCCATCCGGACCGTCCCCCGTAGCAAGGACTGACTATCCGGCTTCGTGGTAAAATAAGTCTAGTAAGCCAGAAATGGCCGGCGTGACCTGTAAGGTCGTTAAGCCAAGAAGAAGAAGAATAAAATATAAAAAAATAATTTGCTAGTATATAGTTTCGCTATCGTATTAGAAAAATATGATTCCAATGGGATGCCACGGTTGATGTACCTTTTTTTAAACATTTCCTCACTATGCCCTTGAGAGAAACCGAAGTGGTTTGCTTTTCCCTTTGAAGGTACAGCAATGTACTAGGTAACAGAGATAGATTGACTGTTCTTGAAAGAGATTGTGAAAGAAAGAGAGAGAGAGAGAGAGATAAAAGAGAGTTCATGGCCTTCAATTTGATAGCCAGATGGGAAGCGAAGGAAAGTCACAAAACATTAACGCCCTTTACGAGTATGAATCAATTTAAGTTATAATGTAAACAATATGCAAGTAAAAAGCATAGTTGATTGATGGAAAACTTTAGAAATTTGAAATTAGGCTTCGTTGAAAGAGAATCCCACGAATTTCTCGATCATCAAACGATCAACCTTGCGTAACCTTGCCTCGATTTTCTAAATGAATGGTAATGGTTATTGTGACAAGGTGCAAACAAGGCCTTTTTTATGTTTACTCGCTTCTTAGTAGATCCTTTTTGTTTGCTTCGAAAGTCTTCTGGGTATCACTTTTTTTGGCCATTTTTCAGTGTTTTTTTTGCTGTAGTCTGAGGCTTAGCCGCAAATTGTGAAGCCACGAATCGAAGTCGCAAAACAACAAAAGGTGTGGAGTCTTTCGGCGTAGAAGGTGGCAAAACCACGAAAGCATATGAAAATGTCGCCGGGTTATTGACACTGACGTTGCCGCGCCTGCCTGCTGTGGTAAAGCAGAGAAAGACACATTCTCCGTTCTGCTTTCGGTAGGAATGAAGGCAATGACACGAAACAAACGATTCAACTGTTGGTGCGGTGCTGCAGAAGGAAACAGGCAACAGGCGCAAACGAGATCAGAATGAACCTTTTACGCCCCGCAAAGTTATGTGTATGTACCGCGTATATATGTATATATCGATTCGTGGCCGAACACAGATACGAAAAGGAAGCAGCGTGAAGAAAGTTCTAACGTAATCTTCATCGAAACGCGCGAGAGGCGAAAGAAACCATCATTTATGAAGGTTGCGCTTCTTTTACACGGCTCTTGCGTGGTTTTATACGTGTCGGCAAGAAGACCGTGCGCTTGTTACGTGTTTCACCGACGTGTGAGAGCGAACGGTGGAATCTGCTTTTGCGTTGAGGTCGATGGCCATCATCATCTTGGTTGGTTTTTATTTTATTTGTTTTTTTTTTTGTATAAATGATCATTCAACATAAAACTGCATTTACTTCCAAAACAGGATTTTTTCGCTGATATACTACAACCATGACATGGCAAAACCTTATCTGCTTTCACATTCCTGGGTAAAGCGAAATGAAGCACAATCTTGTTTCTTTTTTCCCCAATACGGGGGTGTGAATTATACCACGAAGTTGCACCTTTTATGCGTTTAAACATATTTTCACATTCTTTTGAACACTCGGATCGGGCCGGTAATAGTTGTCATTTGATGAAATATTTATTCCACCTGATCCAACATTCCCGCAGTGAAACGATTAATTATTTGATGATATACTAATGTAATATTCAACCAAGCTACTACTTTCAATTTGCGTACGCATGTATCGCACACACAAAACAGAAAAAACAAAGATCACCTTTTGATGATGTGTGGATTTGTGCGAAGAACATCCATGATATGCCTACACCGCGAACGTCCATTTAATGCGGTGAAAGAAGAACGTATGGGCCGGGAGTGGACTGGATCGGACGGTGGTTAGCACTGTCCACCCGTTGTGTGTGCACCCGAGTTCAAGGTCAGTTCGTTCTATGGCCGCGAGTGTGCGATAGTTGCTGCTACTCGCCACTCGCTCTCTCTCTCTCTCTCACGCTCGACAAACAACGAACACATTCTTCTCTCCTAATGTGACGATGCGGGATTTGCGTGTGCGTATGTGTTGGCATTCGATTAGTTTTATGAACCTGCTGCTGCTGCTGCTGATGTTATGCCCTGGTATGTTACACACAACACCATCGAGTGAGTAAAAATATGCATGCTCTCTGTTGTTGAGGGCTCCGATGATGGTCGATGTGGTGAAGTGTGTTTCCCTGTCGATAAAGTTTCCAGGACAGATGGTATTGGCGGTGGATGCAATTTATTCGACATGAGAGTTTGCATCCTTCTGCTTATTCGTTTATCGTGCCTTTGCGTTAATCGATCTTGTAAGTCGACAAGAAGATGTGATAAGGTAGACAAGATATTTACAATTACATAGCAACTTGATAAACATGGCGAGGAATCAATTCTTGCAGTAACACATCCCATGAGTGGAAGAAATGTTTTGGGCAGATGTTTTATTATGTACAAATTTCTTGCTTAACGAGATCCAAGCTCTCTAGAATAAAGTAATTTACGGATCATTAAGATCTAGATGAATGTCTATATCCCCCCTTGCACCAATTATAATGATATTTATTCTTAATGTTGTGCTACAGTTTCCACATCATATACAGATATTTTAATTAGTAATTGTTTTGAATCAAACCCCTTTATAGTGGTGTAGGTAAGCCGCGAAGTATGCACGTTATGGACAAAAAGCTGTTCTACCCTGTCGGCGTGGGCGGGTCATCGATCTTACCTCATTGAGGTAACATGAGAAACATTAAATTCTATTCCACCGAGCAAATGAATCCGGCCAAACACGCGGTAAAGGGTATCGAAGCGTAACCAAAAAAAGAACGGTTAGCTGGTGTTTGGATAGTAATGTGAAGGAAATACATATCTTCCTTTTGGGTGTATGTGTGTACCTTCGTTCCTGTTTCCGCACTGTAACCTCACTCACGCGTTCGTATGATTTTCGATCTGTTGATCATTCCACTTCCACAATTAGTTTTGATGATAACTTTTTCGCTTCTTCTATTTCGCACATTTTCAAACGAAGAAAAACCTCCATTGGCCAACAAGTTCTTCGGTGGGGTGTGTCCGGATAAGGGTGTTTTTTTGCGCGCCTCATCCCCCACGCACGATGATACGATCATGTGTGGTGTTGCCTGTTGCGTCTCGAATTGCGGAAGGCATTTTACGCGAACAGAATACTTTAAAACACCTTCTGCGATGTGCTCATCAGTCCGCAGCACGCAGTCATAAGGCGGCCATCGAACCCTGTTAGTGGTGCGACTTCGCGCCAAACCAAGAAGCCGTTGACCGCTTGCTTCGGTGTTATTCGCTTCTTGTTCTGAGCATTCTTTGGCCACACACACACACACACACGACGTTTGCTTGCTCCTATCGGTTGAATATTTATTCAAATAGTAAAATTAAGCTAAATGGTTGGCTTTACGCGGTGAACCTCTTCTGTTCGGTTTAGTTTGTTTTGACGTTGAAATAACGATATGGAACAGTTTTTTTTAAATAAGAGATAATAAGCAGCACTACTCCTGTGATGGTTTATTCCAGGTGTAGAGGCATTGTGTTTTTAACGGCTTTCTCTATTGTGATTTATGGTATCGCGCTATGCCAAAGTATCTATTTTTTTTTCACGTGCGTAATGCGTACAACATCGAGCATTGCTTACTTTACTTTTAAAACGGTCGTTAAGGTAGTCGGCCCGGGTTTCCCTTCACTAGTAGTGTTTGGATGATAAACACCGGAAGTCGGCCAGCATAAGAAGACGGAAAACGTGTTTCCAAAGGAAGGTAAATGAGGAGATAGTATGCTTTTTTACATGCGCACACATAAACACTCTTTATGTTGTGTATCACCGGCAACAGAGTGCGCAAGAGAGAGGGGGAGAGAAAGAGGGGGTTTAGACGTCGGTAGCGAATAGAGCGCTTTTCCATCAATTATGCTCCGGTTCCGTCGTGCAATCTCATAGTTGCTTTGGAAGTTTTTTTTTCCAAACTCCTCAACTCCTTTCTACCTCGTGCCCTCTGCCTTTGTGGCGTTTGTGGCCCTCTGTGTGGCGTTTGCCCTTCTTCGTTGCGTTCACTTTCTAACGGAATTACGCCACGCCGGCGTAAAAGTGAGTGGTGAAAAGCGGGCGAAGAAATGTGGCGGCGGTGTGTGTGTTTGTTGCTTTCCCAAGTGAGTGGAAAATAGGAAGCAAAAGATATAATCGTTGGGTTTGCTGCGCTGGGCAAATGGCATAAGTGGAATTTCTGGCATATAGGGTCTTCCTTCCTTCT
>STHD01003387.1:0-23708 GCA_016170015.1 Anopheles longipalpis | reverse complement strand
ACCGCGCCGACCGCGATCCGTTCGCTGATCAAGGCGGCCGAAGCCGACGACAAGGTGCATCCGAAGAGCTACGACCTGTCGAGCCTGCGCATCATCGGCACGGTCGGCGAGCCGATCAATCCGGAAGCGTGGATGTGGTATCACAAGCACGTCGGCCAGGAGCGCTGCCCGATCGTCGATACGTGGTGGCAGACCGAGACGGGCGGCCACATGATCACGCCGCTGCCGGGCGCCACGCCGACCGTGCCCGGTTCGTGCACGCTGCCGCTGCCGGGCATCATGGCCGCGGTGGTCGACGAGACCGGCCAGGACGTGCCGAACGGGCAGGGCGGCATCCTCGTCGTCAAGCGCCCGTGGCCTGCGATGATCCGCACGATCTGGGGCGACCCGGAGCGCTTCAAGAAGAGCTACTACCCCGAGGAACTCGGCGGCCGGCTGTATCTCGCCGGCGACGGCACCGTGCGCGACAAGGACACCGGCTACTTCACGATCATGGGCCGGATCGACGACGTGCTGAACGTGTCGGGCCACCGGCTCGGCACGATGGAGATCGAATCGGCGCTGGTGTCGCACGAGCTCGTGGCCGAGGCGGCCGTGGTCGGCCGTCCGGACGATACGACGGGCGAGGCGGTCGTTGCGTTCGTCGTGCTGAAGCGTTCGCGTCCGGAAGGCGAGGAAGCGGCGGCGCTGGCGAAGACGCTGCGTGACTGGGTCGGCAAGCAGATCGGGCCGATCGCGAAGCCGAAGGACATCCGCTTCGGCGACAACCTGCCGAAGACGCGTTCCGGCAAGATCATGCGGCGCCTGCTGCGTTCGCTCGCGAAGGGTGAGGCGATCACGCAGGATACGTCCACGCTCGAGAACCCGGCCATCCTCGAACAGCTCACCGAAGTGCGCTGATCGTACCGGCTGCGCGTCTTGCGCACGAGCCCCTGCGCGGCAATCCCGATTGCCCGCGCAGGGGCTTTTTGCTACATAACGGCATGACCGTTCCGATCCGTTCGGCGCCTGCTGCGCCACCGCCCGTTCCCGAGCCGCTCGCGCGTGCCCATGCGCGCTACTGGCGTTTCAACGTCGCGCTGATCGCGGTGCTGATGGTGATCGGCTTTTCGGTGTCGTTCATCGTGCCGTTCTTCGGGCCCGCGCTCGCCGGGGTGCGTTTCGCCGGCTTCAGCCTGCCGTTCTATGTCGGTGCGCAGGGCGCGATTCTCGTGTATCTCGTGCTGATCGTCGTCTACATCGGGCTGATGCAGCGCGCGGATCGCACGCTGCGCCGGGCGTACGACGATCACGCGGCGCACGCCGGCACTTCGAACGGCGGGCGCTGATTCATGCTGACGCATCGACTGATCCGCGCGTACGCGCTCTACACGCTGGGGTTTCTCGGGTTCGTGCTGCTGATGTGGCGGATCGAGCGCGCGACCGGCTCGGGCGTGTGGATCGGCTACGTGTTCCTGTTCGTGCCGATCGCCGTGTATGCGGTGATCGGGCTGCTGTCGCGCACGTCGGATCTCGTCGAGTACTACGTGGCCGGGCGGCGCGTGCCGTCCGCATTCAACGGGATGGCGACGGCGGCCGACTGGCTGTCGGCCGCGTCGTTCATCGGCCTGGCCGGCTCGCTCTACGCGACCGGCTACGACGCGCTCGCGTACATGATGGGCTGGACGGGCGGGTTCTGCCTCGTCGCGTTCCTGCTCGCGCCGTATGTGCGCAAGCTCGCGCGCTACACGATTCCCGATTTTCTCGGCACGCGCTTTTCGAGCACGGCCGTGCGCGCGCTCGCGGCCGGCGCGGCGATCCTGTGCTCGTTCGTCTACCTGGTCGCGCAGATCCAGGGGATCGGCCTGATCGCGACGCGCTTCATCGGCGTCGATTTCGCGATCGGGATCTTCTGCGGGCTCGCGGGCATTCTCGTGTGCTCGTTTCTCGGCGGGATGCGCGCGGTCACGTGGACGCAGGTTGCGCAGTACATCATCCTGATCAGCGCGATCCTGATCCCGGTGTCGCTGATCGCGATGAAGAACGGGCTCGGCCCGGTGCCGCAGTTCAATTACGGCAAGCTGATGGAGCGCGTCGCGGCGCGCGAGGCGCAGGTGCGCGATGCATCCGGCGAGCAGCAGGTGCGCGATGCGTACCGCCGGCAGGCCGCGGATATCCAGACGCGGCTCGACCGGCTGCCGGCATCCTATGCGGACGCGCGCCGGCATCTCGCCGACCAGCTGGCCGACCTGCGGCGTCACAACGGGCCGCTGCGCGAGATCAGCCAGCGCGAGCGAGAACTGGCCGATTTCCCGCGCGATCCGGCGGCGGCGCGGGTCGCGTGGACGCAGGCGCGCGACGACCTGCTGGCGCGTGCCGAGCCGCCTGTGCCGATGCACGAGCCGTTTCCCGCCGCGAGTGAAGACGAACGCAAGCCGCGCGAGCGCAATTTCCTCGCGCTGCTGCTATGCCTGTCGCTCGGCACCGCGAGCCTGCCGCATATCCTGACGCGCTACAACACCACCACGTCGGTCGCGTCGGCGCGGCGCTCGGTCGGCTGGACGCTGTTCTTCATCGCGCTGTTCTACCTGAGCGTGCCGGTGCTCGCGGTGCTGATCAAATACGAGATCCTCGCGAACCTCGTCGGGCGGCCGTTCGCGGAATTGCCGGCGTGGGTCACGCAATGGCATCACTTCGAACCGGACCTGATCAGCGTCGTCGAGGTGATTCGTGACGGCATCGTGCACTGGTCGGAAATCCAGATGCAGCCGGACATGGTCGTGCTGGCCGCGCCGGAGATCGCGGGGCTGCCGTACGTCGTGTCGGGGCTGATTGCGGCCGGTGCGCTGGCCGCGGCACTATCGACCGCGGACGGGCTGCTGCTGACGATCGCGAACGCGTTGTCGCACGACGTCTATTACTGCATGGTCGCGCCCGATGCATCGAGCCAGCGGCGCGTGACGATCTCGAAGGTGCTGCTGCTCGGTGTCGCGCTGTTCGCGTCGTATGTCGCGTCGCTCAATACCGGGAAGATCCTGTTTCTCGTCGGCGCCGCGTTCTCGCTGGCCGCGTCGAGCTTCTTTCCGGTGCTGGTGCTCGGCGTGTTCTGGAAACGCACGACGACACGCGGCGCGATTGCCGGGATGGTGACGGGGTTGGCGGTGTGCGTGTACTACATTGTGTCGACCTATCCGTACTTCACGCAGCTGACCGGGTTCGCCGGGCGCACGTGGTTCGGGATCGAGTCGATCAGTTCGGGGGTGTTCGGGGTGCCGGCGGGGTTCGCGGTGGCGATCGCGGTGAGTCTGTGCGACAAGCGGCCGGATGAGTACACGCGGGCGCTGGTGGATTACATCCGCCATCCGTGACGGGGGGCCGAGTCGTATGGCGCGGGTCAGAGCGCGGAAGTCCCGAGCTCGGCACTCTTGGTCGTTTGCATGCGACCGACATCGCAGCTTCCGTCCGTCACGCCGTTTGCGTTGGGGATCGCGACGCAGACATAGGCACGAATGCCGTGCGGCAAGGCCACGTGTCGAAACTCGCCCACCTTGATCGTCGCGACCCGGTCAACGGCAAACTGATCGGTGATCGGCGTCGTGCCCGCCGGGATCGACAGGGCCACTTCCGACGTTGTCTGGCTGGTTTGCGATTTCAGTGTCTGGCTGCCGGCGACATCCATCGTCACCGCGAAGCGTAGGGTCGCTTGCCCTTCGGACACGCGCTGGACGGTCACCGCGACCGTCGGTTTTGCGATACCCGCCGTGCATTTGCCGGCAACGCATTCGCGAACGGACAGGAGCGTGTGGAACGTCGGCGCAGGCTGACCGACGACCGACAGGTCGGTCGCGGAACCGCCGTCGCGAAGTGCTTTTTGCGATGCCGGAGCCGATGTGACGGCAACGGTGGTACTGATCGTCGGGGCGGACGTTACCGTCGCGCACGCCGACAGCATGGCCGAGATGCTGGCCGTCGTGACGAACCGCAGGCTGAATCGCATGGACGTGACTCGCGGAGCCGAAACCTCCTATATCGTCATATCAATGCAGATCTTTAGCGTGCGGTGCTCGGCATCCGTCGTGCGTCGCACGCCCGGCGATCAGTTCGAACCGAACTGGTCGATCGGCAGGTCGATGCCGCTCAGCTTCCACGACCAGAGGCCGTCGCGCTTGAATACGAGCGTCACCTGGTCATTGGTTCCTTTTCGCGCAGTCGCGGTGACGGTCGACCAGTTCTTGTAGCGTACCGAATAGTCGACCTTCGGCGCCGTGTTGGCTTCGTGCGGCGCCGCGCCGCTGTCGGAACCCGCGGGAGTCGCTTCCGTCGGGGCGGCAGACGATGCGGGGGCAACCGGGGCATCGGCGGGGTGCGCGGGTTTGGCCGCCCCCTGAGCCATCATGGTCATGACGCCCGCCGGCGTCACCATCGTGTCGATGAGCTGATTCGCGAAACCCATCGCCACCATCGTTCCCAGACCGGCGAATGAGTTGTCTTTCATGTCGGGCGAATTCGCCAGTTTCGATTGCACCATCGTCAAGAATTGACCACGCAGACTTTCACGCAGCGACGGAAAGTCGACGTGCGAAGAAAACGAGTCGGCATCCTTGTCCGTCATGGCCGATCGCATTTGATACATCGTGATGAATGGGCTCGCATAACTGGAAGCGACGCCTGCGGCGATGGCGATTCCGGCGATCGCGATTCGTGTTTTCTTTTTCATGGTCTCGGCGTGTGTCGATATGGTTTATCGGGAAAGCAGTTTAACGGTCATGTGCAGGAAAGTTTGAGGTGTTGACTGTTCGCGCGGGGGATCGCTGAGCCGTTTCGCGCGATGGCTGGAAGGGCGGCTGTGCCCGCCGTGATGGATATATCGTCCTGTCGGACGCAATGCTGCGCTCGTATCGTGCCAAGCGGCCGGATGAGTCGTCGGAATGCGATTGCTGTCCGATTTTGAATGGCGGTTTGAATAGCGCACCGGGGCTGAAACGACATTGCGGCGATGGAAACCGGGTCGAATTGTCTGCTTCGCGGCGGTGAACGTGGCGAGCCGGAATTGAAGAAGCGGACACAAGGCGCACCGTCACCCGGATTAGCGGACACCTCGATCATGTTCGATGACGCGCGGCGGGAGGGCGAACAATGAAGCAGGAGCCTGTCGCGGCAGCCTGCGCCAACGACCGGCGTGCGTTTTCGCGGGGAGCAATGAAAAACGGGCCGAAGGGCCCGTTTTTACCGTGTGCTGGCGGAGAGGGGGATTCGCCCACACGAGCGCGGGTCGCGGATTCGCTTGCAAGGGAATCCCTTCGAATCCCCCGCCCAGGCCGAACGATCGGCTTGCGTCTCTCCGGAAACGAAAATGCCCGCTGGCGCGGGCATTTTGAATCCTGGCGGAGAGAGGGGGATTCGAACCCCCGATAGGCGATTAACCTATACACGCTTTCCAGGCGTGCGACTTAAACCACTCATCCATCTCTCCGGAAGAGCGAGAGTATAGCAAACTCTGGCGGCAGCCCGCCACTCTCTTCGGCGCACGTCAAAAATCCGTCGTCATCGACAACCACACCGACCGCGGATCGCCCTGTGTCAGATACCCGCCGGTCGTCGACGACCAGTACGACTTGTTCGCGACGTTGCGCACGGTCGCACGGAAGGTCGTCTTCTTGCCGAACACGTCAGTCGCGTAGCGCGCACCCAGATCGAAGCGGTCCCACGCCTGGATCGACATCGTGTTCGCGACGTCCACGTACTGCGGGCCCGTGTGGATCCAGCGTGCGGTCAGCGTGAGGCCGCGCAGCATCGGCACGTCGTATTCGGCACCCGCGTTGAGCAGGAACGACGGCACGCCGATCGGCCGGTTGCCGTCGTTCGTGCCGCCCGCCGTGTTCTGCAGCGTCGCGTTGATGTACGTCGCGCCCGCGATCAGCCGCACGCCTTTCCACGGTTCGCCGAACACAGCCGTCTCCACGCCGCGGTGCCGCTGCGTGCCGTTGGCGCCGAACAGGTTCGACGCCGGATCGGTGTACGCCATCGGCTTCTCGATCTGGAACAGCGCGAGCGACGCGCCGTACTTGCTGGTGTCGTAGCGGATGCCGGCCTCGACCTGCTTCGACCGGAACGGCGACAGCGACTGGCCCGCGTTGCGCGCCGTGTTCGGTGCGATTTCGCCCTGCGCGAGCGCCTCGCTGCGGTTTGCGAAGATCGACAAGTTCTGCCACGGTTTGACGACGAGCCCGAACACGGGCGTCGTGATCGCGTTGCTGTACGTCGACGACACAGCGCCCGTGTAGTCGAAGTTGTCGACGGAGATCGACTGGCGGCGCGCGCCGATCGTGAACAGCACGCGATCGCCGAGGAAGCCGAGCGTGTCGGACACCGCGACGCTGCGCAGCCAGGTCTTGGTGACCGTGCCCGGATCGCTCATGTCGCCGCCTGCATAGGCGGTCGTCGGGAACGCGACCGGCGCCGGATCGTAGAGCGTCGTCGGGAACGCACTCGACATCGTGTACGCAGACTGGCTGTCGATGCGAATGAACGACGCGCCGGCCGTCACGAAGTGCGACAGGGGGCCGGTCGTGAAGCGGCCGCGCACACCGGCTTCGGCCGATTGGGCATCCTCCTTGTGCGGCACGCTCAGGCGCGAGCCGGTCGTGCCGGACGACGAGTAGGTCGGCGTGTAGTAGTCGCCGTGCTCGTTCGTATGTCGGGCGCCGGCCGACACATAGGCGGTCCACGCAGGCAGGAAATCGTATTCGGCGCGCACGATCCCGACCGTATCCTCGAGCTCGCTGAAGCTCCACGGCTGCGCATAGTTGTGCGTCGCGGACGGGACGGCCGGCACCTGGTTTCCGCCGATCAGCACGACGGGGCGGCCGTTGTCGATCCGCTGCCGCTGATACAGGAAGTCGCCGTACAGGCGCAGCTTGTCGCCGCGCCAGTCGAGCGACACGGCCGTCACGTTGTTGCGGCGACGCTCGTCGTCGACGGCCGTGTCGCCGCCGCCGATCGACTGGTTCACGCGCACGCCGAACTGGCCCTCGCTGCCGAAGCGACGACCGATGTCGACATGCGTGCCGATCGAGCCGGACACCTCGCCGTTGACGGTCACGCGCGTCAGTGGCTTGTCGTCCGCACGCTTCAACTGCAGGTTCACGCCGCCGCCTACCGCCGAGCCGTTCGGCGATGCGCCGCTCAGGAACGCATTCGCGCCCTTGAGCACGTCGACGCGTTCGACCGCGTCGGTTTCGACGAGCTGTCGCGGCGTGACGCCGTACAGGCCGTTCAGCGAGACGTCGTCGCCGGCAAGCTGGAAGCCGCGGATGACGAATACCTGCGAGAAGTTGCCGTAACCGGACGCGCTGCGCACGGCCGGATCGTTGTCGAGCACGTCGGCGAGGGTGCGTGCCTGCTGGTCCTCGATCAGCTTCGACGTGTAGGTGGTCATGCTGAACGGCACGTCGCTCGCCTTTTGCCGGCCGAGCACGCCGTAATCCGCGCCGCGCGCGACCTGGCCGCCACCGTAGGTCGGTGCGAGGTCGCCGGGCAGCGCCTCGGCGGCACCCGTGACGTTGATCGACGGCAGCACGGACGCGTCGGGTGCTGCAGAGGCAGCAGCAGCGGACGCGGCCTGCTGGGCCTGAGCAGGGGCAGCGAGCGCGCAGGCCAGCGCAATGCCGAAGGCAATCGGCGTGAGACGCCGGGCGGGTAACGAAAGTGTCGACATGGGACGCAAATCGGGTGTGGTCGGTAATCCATCCCAGGGCGGCAAGTCGGAATCCGGGCGGTGTGATGCGTCCGTACTGTCGCGGACGTTTCTTTATCGAGCGGCGGAGTCTAACGTAAACGAGAATCATTGTCGTTTACAAAATGGACGGTTCACTATTCGGGACGGTGGGGACGTCGGGCAGGATCGGCGGTGCACAGCCGCCGAGCGGGGATCGCGATGAACATGCGATCATTGACCGGCCGCATTCGTCGTAACAAATCGCGCGCGTCGATTTCTGTCCGCGTGGCGGGTGAACGACGCTGCCATCCGCCCGGATCGCTCTCTCCAGAAGGAACGCCACGCCATGTCGCTCTCCGCTTTGTTTGCATTCGCCCTGATCCTGTCCGTCGGCGTCGCGACGCCTGGCCCGACGGTGTTGCTCGCGATGAGCAACGGCTCGCGGTACGGATTGCGTCACGCGATGGTCGGCATGCTCGGCGCCGTCACGGCCGACGTCGTGCTCGTCGCGCTGGTCGGGCTCGGCCTCGGCGTGCTGCTCGACGCATCGGAAACGGCGTTCGTGACGCTGAAGCTGCTCGGCGCGGCGTGGCTTGCGTACGTCGGCATCCGGATGCTGATGTCGCGCGGCAGCCCGGCCGATGCGCAGGTGTGCGTACCCGCGACGCCCGATCGCCGGACCGCTTTCCTGAAGAGCTTTTTCGTCGCGATGAGCAACCCGAAGTACTACCTGTTCATGTCCGCGCTGCTGCCGCAGTTCGTCGACCGGTCGCACGCGATCGCGCCGCAGTACGCGATCCTCGCGGCGACGATCGTCGCAGTCGACGTGATCGGGATGACCGGTTACGCGCTGCTCGGCGTGCATTCGGTGCGCGTGTGGAAAGTCGCCGGGGAGAAGTGGCTGAACCGGGTCAGCGGATCGCTGCTGCTGATGCTCGCGGGGTACGTTGCGCTGTATCGCAAGGCCACGCACTGACGCGGCGATGCAGCGGGGAAGCGGCACGCCGAAGGTCGTGCGGCGATGACGCCGGTCGATCGCTTCGCGCTCGAAACGCACGACGGGCCGTATGAAGCGTGGCCGCCGCGCACGCGTGTGCTTGTCGATGGCGTCCGTTCCGCGCTTGCCGTTTCCGGCTACGTGCTGCTGCGCCAGTTCGAGACGCCGGCCGCGTATCTGCTCGTGACGGACTACGACTGCCCGTTCGAGGAAGCCGTCACGTTCACGCTCGTGTCGAAGGATCCGCTGAAGGTGCGCGCGCGGCGGACGGTCGGTGCGATGTATGCGTCGTGCCATCTGGACGACCTGACCTGGGCCGACGACCGGCATTTCAGCGCGACCTTCGTCGGATTCGACGGGCGATGGGATTTCACGATTCGAGAGCTGGCGGTGCCGTTCGTCTGGCCCGGATTGGGCATGCGGCACGTACGGGGATGACACCGGGACGACGGTCGCGTGCCGCTGGATGAGGCCTGAACCGATTCGAAAGAATGTGGATTTTCGAATCCGGTCGGATGCTTTTCAAAAAGGATTCTAAATCCTGTCAAAAAGCCGTCATTAACCTGACAAATTTGCTATGCTCGCCGAAAACCAGACGAGCGGCACTCCCAGGACTGACCAGCGGGCGTGATTGCTCGACGAATAACGAAGTAAAACAAAATCCTGAGAGTCACGCTGTGAATACAGCCGAATTGCTACGCACGTTTGCGTCCGGGGTGGTCGATCAGAACAATCGGCCGGTTCGCATGAACTGGGGGCCTGCTCAGAAGACGCTTGAGCAGGTGCTGGCGCTTCAGTACGCCGACATCCGCGAAGGGTTGATGACGGGCGTCGACGGGCATCTGACCTGCGTGTCCGCACGGACCGATCTTCCGATCCGCAGCTTCATCGGGCTACCGGTTTCTGTCGAGATGACAACCGATCGCGGGCGTCTCCACACCATCAACGGCGTCGTCACCGACGTTCGCACCGGACAGTCGGACGGTTCGCTGACCTGCTACCAGCTGACGATTCGCGACGTGCTGTCCGTGATGGAGCGGCGGACCAATTCGCGGCTGTTTCGCTCCAAGAGCCTGCCCGACATCCTGGGCGTGCTGCTTCAGGAGTGGCGCCAGCGCAGCGCGGCGCTCGCCGGCGCATTCGAATTCGACCTGTCCGGCCTGCACGGTGAACGATACCCGGCGCGTGAACTGACGCGGCAGGTCAACGAGTCGGATGCGCATTTCATCCGGCGGCTGCTGCGGCGCGACGGTGCGACCGTATTCGTCAAGGCGGGCAAGGCCGGCGAGCGGGCAAGCGGCAACGCGCACGACACGCCGGTTCATACGCTCGTCTTCGCCGACGACTCGATGAAGCTGCCGGACACGGCCGCCGGCACCATCCGTTACCACCGCGACGCCGCTACGGAAGAACGCGATTCGATCACGTTGTGGGCGACGAGCCGCCGGTTGATCCCGGGCAAGATCGTCCGGCCCACGTGGGATTACAAGAGCGGCCGGATGTCGCAAACCGAGCAGGCGACGATCGTCGACCAGGGCGACGGCGGCAACGACCTCGGGCACTTGCTGGCCGACGCCGTCATCGATATTCCGCACGCGGGGGATTCGTCGTCCGACCTCGACCGGATCGGCAAGGACCGGATGCTGGCGCATGAGCTGCGTGCCGAATCCGTCGACGGCGTGAGCAATGTGCGCGATCTGGCCGTCGGTCACTGGTTTGCGCTTGCCGAGCATCCGCAACTCGACACCTTGCCGGCCGAACAGCGGCAGTTCGTCGTCACGTCGCTTCACCATCGCGTGCGGAACAACCTGCCGAAGGAACTGAACGAGCGCGCGCAATCGTTGTTCGCGGCAAGCCGCGTGCTGTTCAATGCGGTGCCGGCCGATGTGAGCGGCAAGCCGGGCGAGGAGAGCGACAGGCGCTACGAGAACACGTTCTCGTGCGTGCGGCGCGGCGTACCGCTGACGCCTGCCTACGATCCCCACGTCGACCTGCCACCCGTGCATCCGATGACGGCCGTCGTCGTCGGCCCGGAGGGCGAGGAGGTGTTCTGCGATGAAATGGGCCGCATCCGTGTGCGGATCCAGGGGCTGAATGCGGACGATCATGCGCACGCGCAGGGCGCCGGCACGAGCGGCACGCCGTCCGACAGCGCACCGGTGCGCGTCGCTTGTGCGCTCGCCGGGCCGAGTTTCGGCGCGAATACGTTGCCGCGCGTCGGCATGGAGGTGCTGATCGGTCATATCGGCGGCGATCCGGACCGGCTCGTCGTGATGGGTGTGCTGGCCAACGGGCCGAACATGCCGGCAACCTTCAGCCATACCGGCGCTCTGCCGGGCAATCGTTACTTGTCCGGTACGAAGACGAAGGAAATCAAGGGGCAGCGCTACAACCAGATCCGCTTCGACGATACGCCTGGCCAGATCAGCAGCCAGCTGGCGAGCGAGCACGCGTACAGTCAGCTGAACCTCGGCTATCTGACGCAGCCGCGCGACAACGGGCAGGGCGCGGCGCGCGGCGAGGGCGCCGAGTTGCGCAGCGATGCGCACGTAGCGATTCGCAGCGGCAAGGCGATGCTGATTTCGGCGTGGGAACGGCTGCGCGCGAGCGACGGGCACCTGGCGCGGGACGAGTATCTGCAATTGATGCAGGAATGCGTCGAGCTGTTCAAGAGCCTCGGCGACTATGCGGGCCAGCATCAGGGCGTTGCGCCGGACACGCAGCCGCACGACGCGCTCATGACCACGGTGAAAGGCTGGCCGAATGGCGAGGCGTCCGGCGGCGGTGAATCGTCGGGGGCGTCGATGGCCGCGATCGGCATCACCGCGCCGGCCGGCATCAGCATGGCGACACCGAAGACCGTCACGACCCATGCGGGCGGCAACGTCGATGTCGTCGCGCAGAACCACCTGCAGTACACGAGCGGTCAGCGGATCAACCTGCAGGCCGGGCATGGCGTGGCGATGTTCGCGCACAGCGAAGGCGTGTCGGCGATCGCCAACCAGGGGAAGGTGGCGCTGCAGAGCCAGAACGACGACACGCAGATCGATTCGGCGAAGAACATCCAGATGACGGCGGGGGGCGGCAAGCTCGCGGGCATGGCCAGCGAGCAGGTCGTGTTCGTGACGTCGGGCGGCGCGTATCTGAAGCTGCATGGCGGCGATATCGAGCTCGGGTGTCCGGGGAGTTTCACCGTCAAGTCCGCGTCGCATACGTGGGCCGGGCCGGCGAGCATGAGCGCCGATTTTCCGAAGTTCGACCGAGGCTCGCTGGGGCGCGTGCCGAAGCTGGTCCGGGCCACTGACGGGCAGCCGGTCGAGGGTATGGAAGCCGAGGTGCGCAAGGCGTCGGGCGAGTTGATCAAGGGGAAGACCGACGCGCAAGGCAAGCTCGAGCCGGTCAGCAGCGACCAGTTCGAACAATTGGCGGTGCGCTTCTTCAAGTCGAGAACCTGAGCTGAGTCTTCAAGAAAAACAACATGTTCAACTACAACTTTGCGCAGAACCCGAGCGGGCAGACGTCGGCTGATGATGCGTCGCAGACTTCGGTGGGCGGTGGGGCGGGGACGACGCTGTTCAATCGCAACGACCTCGAATGCGTGATGCAGATGCCACTGCCGGGTGTCGTCATCTTCGTGCACGGGGTGAATTCCGAGGGCGAATGGTTCAAGGACGCCGAGCAGGGGCTGTGCGACGGATTGAACCGGCGCATGGGGCGGTATGACGATCAGCTGTTCCAATGCGGGCCGGTAGCCGGGCAGATGACGCCGGTCAGCTATATCGAAAGCCTGACGCCCGACGGCTTCCTGAATCCGGAAATGACGTCGAAGACGTACATCAAGCCCGATCCGTCCTTTTCGCCCGTCATCCACTTTCGGTGGGGCTATGCCGCGAATGCGAACGAACTGAAGGAGTATGGCGACAAGATCATGCTCAACGAGAACAATTACTGGGGCGGGGGCCCCTTCGCGGGAGGGTGTTCGAGTCTTCCCGATCTGTGGAACGACGGGTTGAACGATCGGCTTTTTCTGTGGTTGACGGTCCAGCACATGAATTCGCTCGGCAATCGCAAGATCTACTCGACGCCGCCGCGGACCTACGGCGTGCTGGGCGCACTGCGGCTTGCACGCCTGGTCGAATCGATCCGCAAGCGGCAGGCCGACGCGCCGATCACGATCGTGTGCCACAGCCAGGGGAACATGATCGGGCTCGCTGCGGCGTTTCTCGGCGATCGGCTGCCGGAAGTGAAGGATCAGTGGGGCAAGAAAGGACGCTGCGTCGCGGACACTTATGTTCTTGCCAATCCGCCGTACAGCCTGGTAGAGAGCAACTTCACCGATACCTGGGCACAGCGCGGGGTACGCGACAAGAACGGGCACGTGGGGCGCGAAACCTACGTTGCGCGCAAGGAAACGCTGAGAGAGTACTTCGATATTCTGCGTGCCCGGGCGGACTTAGAGATGCCTGCGGAGGATCTCGATCGCGCGATGGAAAACGCAAGACCGTCGGAGTGCGGGGGGAAGCCGTATAGCGCAGCCAAGGACCGGGAGGCGCACGGGTTGTACCAGAAGAACACCTACGGGAGAGTGACACTCTATTGCTGTCCGCATGATCAGGTCATTTCCGCCCTGACCGTCCAAGGGATCGGATGGTGCGGCATGAGTATCGAAGAGATCAGTGCGACGAACGCGTGGGGTGTCTTCTCGCAACGTGTGTTCGCGTCGAATTTCGAGGTCGGCGGTGACAACAAGCTATACCGGTATTGGGAGAATGACTGGCGTAGTGACAAGAACAAAACGGAGGGGTTTTGGTATCCCCCGTCACCGCCCGCGCGGTACGGTTTTGCGCGAGGCATGCATTCCAACGAGGGGTGGCTCGCGAAGTTTGTCACGTTTGTAACGAGCCCCGCCCTCTACCTGTTCAACTTGTCGGACATGGAGGTCAATGCCCTGCCGCCGAACGAATGGGAAATCCCGATTACGGCACCGATGCTCGACAAGGAAACGTGCTTCTTTCCAAAGGCGTTGCGCTATGGCCAGCCGTCGGGCGCGTGCGATGCGGACGGGAAACTGCTCAAAGGAGCAGATTTCAATGAGGGCTACGATCCGCCGTCCGCCGGACGCGATGCCGGCAAGAAGGACAAACAGGATGACGATCCGTACGATAACTTTGACGAAAAGTCGGAGAAATTCGCGTCGGCCGAAGGCAACGCGCTGAAAGCAAAGGGAGACGCGGCAACCGAGGCTGCGCAGCGATACGAGGATCATTCCATTCTCCGGATGGAAGCGAGGAGATCGGGGAATCGCCGCTGGGTCGACAAGGAAGGAAAGGTGGTCGGCGAGGATAATCCGGACGCAGCGAGGGCCGACTATACCGAATGGAGGAACAAGCAGATCTTCGAGATTCTGAACGGAGGGGATAAGAATAACCCCACCAATCATTCGACCATCATGACCAACAAGGACCACGCTGAGAAGGCGTTGGCATATGATGTCGCAATTGGACTTTGCTATCTGACTGAAGGCGATTTCAGGAATCTCAGAGTTCAGGCGGATTGGAGATTTGCTAGTGATTCCAGGAAGGGTGATCCGAATTTCGATTTGATGGATTATATAAATACTGGGAAGCATGGTGATCTATTTTTGCCTGATTGGGCTAAAAAAGATGAGCATGCAACGATGCCGGGAAAAATATATGACGAACGTGATGGTGGATTTTTCCTGAAGTTGGGGGGTGTCTTATGAGGGCGGTCATTGCCACTTGGCCGCGTCGAGTCGGGGTTGCGAGCCTGGCGTTGCTTTTTGCTTTGGGGGCATCGTTTTTTATATTGACTTCGTCTGGCAAGCCGGCGGGAGAGCTATTAAGTATGGGTAATCTGATGAAACGATTGGTGCTGGTCCCCGCGCTTGTCGCAATCATGGTATTTGCGTTCGCAACAGTGATTGCAGCCCCTCGCGCGGTTGCTGCCTCATCGACCGAGAAGGCAGGCCCGATAGCAGCGGCCGGTTCGGCCAAGCCCTTCGTTGCTCAGGTTGTAGGGCTAGGATGGATGAACCCTCTCCAACGCAGGGACTACCCGACCGAGTGGCAAATATTGTGGACGCTTGGTCTGGTCAAGCCAAATGTCAACGATGATATGGTTCGAACAAATCCGAAGAAATATTCGACGCTGCAGGCAATTTCAATTGTTGCAGATGGTAATCGAGGAAGTGAATCTTTTTCAGGATTTTATGAGAAATATGTCGATAAATTGACGCTGCTTTTTCGTGTTCCGTATTTTACTGACGAAGACTATTTTTATACCGTTAGCCCGGATGAGAGAGGGAAATGGCGAGAGCTGGCTGGCATGCACGTCGAGTTGGCTATTCCTTCTGGTCGGATTGAGCCTGCACTGGCTGCGTCATATCTGCGCAAGCGCATTGTCAATATCTTCGAAATCGGCAACCCGTCCGCAAAAAATCTATGGAGCCGCGATACGCCGCCCGATGTGCATGTGACGACGGGCCAAGGGAATGCCGGTTTTACATCGCTGAATGCCGCGCTGGACTATCTGGCTACGCATCCGGACAAGAGTGCATGGGTGATGAACTGGGATGCGCCGAGCTTTCCGCCAAACGACGAACAGATCAACGAGAACATGGTGGTGCTGTTCCTCGCGGGCCCGGATCTGAAGACCGAGCGTGAACCGCTAGCATGGATCGGCAAGGCCGCACGAAGCAACGTCAAGGATTTCGAGGCGAAGCAAGGCGCAAGCCGTGCGGTACAGGCATGGAAGTCGACGATTGATACGGCGGCGGGTAATGCAGGCGTGCCGGTGTCATCATTGAATTACATCGTGCATGACGCGGGCAAGGGCAGCGATGCTGCATCGACACGCATTGCCTCGCTGTCGCAGATGCTGACGGAAGTGCTGCCGGAATACGATTTCCGTACGCAGACCTTCAACACATCGGCGTTGCTCGGTGATATGGGGGCCGGCGCAGCCTTGACCGATGTAGCACTGGCGATCGGTCGAGCGAATCACCTCGGTGGAAACGTGCTTGTAGCGGGAACGACCGACAGCGAGCATCCGACCGCAGTAGTGGTGGTCGCGCCGTCGAAGCTCACACCGATCGACGCCAGCAAGAACTGGTTCCGCGCACGCGGCGGAAACAACGCCTATTTGCCATGGTGGGGCCGCCGTCACGATGCGAGCCCGACGACACAAGGCTATTCGCAATAAGGAGCGCGTATGCGCGGAATCATTCGAGTCGGCGACGCGACGAGCCATGGCGGTCAGGTCGTAACCGGCAGCGCGGTCAGTGAAGTGATGGGGCGGCCGGTCGCCCGACTCGGTGATACGTGTATCTGCCCGATCGCGGGCCATCAGGCCTGCTTTATCGCCGAAGG
The DNA here is from genome assembly GCA_016170015.1 of Anopheles longipalpis. Taxonomy (NCBI): domain Eukaryota; kingdom Metazoa; phylum Arthropoda; class Insecta; order Diptera; family Culicidae; genus Anopheles; species Anopheles longipalpis. Next base: position 7,627 of record STHD01003387.1, on the reverse strand, counting down.
CGATCCGCAGGTCATCGTCGATGGCAAACCCGCTGCATTCGATGGCCACAAGACATCGTGTGGCGCGACGCTGATTTCGAGTCTGGCGTCGTCCGGACGGGAATGAATTGTCGAACCGGCCTCCGTCGTTGGCCGGTTCGACCAGGAATATTCATGTATCGCATTCTTGCCGGACGCGTCGGATTTCTCTCACTCGCCTTGGCGGCACTTCTGTCGGGCTCGCCGTTGCGGGCTGAGACGAGTACTGCGCCGGCCGTGCGTTGCGACGACGACCGCCCGACTTTAAGCAATCTGTAACAATCAGTGGAATAGCGAGAAGCAATGTCTTTCAAAATACTTTCAATTTTTCGTTGCCCGCACTTTCCGAGAAATCCGGATTCTCGCTCTATCAAGGCATTGGCCCCCGCGTCACCCGAAGCGCCATCGAGATCTTCATCGAATACATTACAAAGCGTATGGTAATTGAAAGATTGTCGTCGCTTGACGCACTGCACCGTCGCCATTTATTGTCCGTCTGCCGCCCGTGAGAGAGCACGACGGCAATCGCGGATGCGCGCCTTGCGCGCACGACGACAACACATAGCAAAAAGCAGAAAAGGAAACGTGGTAGTCACATGAAGCCGCTATTCGATGACAAGAAATCCGATGCGGTCAGCGATCGTCCTTCCACCCCGTCTTTGTCACCCGTCGCCGTGCCTGCCGCCGTCGCCAACGTCGTCGTGCCAGCAGCACGACCGGCAGAGAACGTCCGCCTGATCACCGTCGACGAAATCGACCAGCTCGGCGCGACGCAGGGCACGCGGATCGCTGCCTTTTCCCAACAGATTCTCGCGAGCGTCCGCGCGTCGGATGCCGACCAGTTCGGCGACAAGCTCAACGAACTGATCGCGACCGCGAAGGGGCTCGACCCGCGCGGCGCCGACAAGGGCGGGCTGCTCACGCAGGTCACGCGACTGTTCCGCTCGACCAAGGAGAAGCTGCTGTCGCAATACGAGTCGGTGAGCAAGCGAATGGACACGCTCGTCGTCGAACTCGAGAACCATGCGCAGCGGCAGAAGGCCGGCATCGACGAACTGGAGCGGATGTACAACGACAACTACGCGTTGCACCAGGAGCTCGCGCAGTCGAAAGCGCACGGCGAAACGGCACTCGCGACGCTGCGCGCGCACCTCGCGGCCGGCCAGCAGCCGGTGGACGATGCGTTCGCGGCACAGCGCCTGCTCGACGTGAAGCGCAAGGTCGACGCACTCGACAGCAAGCTCGACGACCTCGACCGCGCGATGCTGATGTCGAAGCAACTCGCGCCGCAGATCCGGATGGAGCAGGACCAGAAACGCACGCTGACGTCGAAGTTCATGACGATCAAGACCGTGCTGATCCCCGCGTGGACCAACGCGTTCGCGCTCTACCTCGAGCAGCTCAGCACGAAACGCGCGGCGGCGCTCGCGAACGCGACGTACGACGCGGCCGACGAGGCGATCCGTGCGCAGGCCGACCTGAACCGCCAGAACGCGCAGGAAGTCGCGAAGCTCGGCCAGCGTCCGGTGATCTCGACCGACACGTTCGAATACGCGCAGCAGCAGCTGTTCGGCGCATTCGACGACATCACGCAGATCATCGCCGACGGCAAGCGCCAGCGCGAGCAGGACGCGCCGCGCCTGCGCCAGCTCGAACAGGACCTGATCACCCGATTCGCTCCGAAGCACAACTGAGAGAACTGAGAGAACACCGCATGATTACGCTTGAGAAACGCGCGGCGAAGGTCGCGATCGTCCTCGAAAAACGCCAGATCCTGAAGCCGCCCGTCGTGCGCGTCGGCGCGGCGCTCGATATCTCGGGTTCCGCGAAGCCGCTGTACCAGTCGGGCGTGATCCAGGAGACGCACGACCGGATCCTCGGCATCGCACTGAAGTTCGACGACAACGGCGAAGTCGATACGTGGACCTTCACCGAAGGCTACGACCGCCTGCCGACCGCGACGCCGGAGAACTACGGCTCGTACATCTCCGACCACGTGCTCGAAGCGCGGATCGAGAAGTGGGGCGGCACGCAGTACGCGCCGGTGATGAACGACATCGTCGACTTCTTCTTCCGCGCGCCGGAGCCGAAGCGCGAAGCAAAGCGCGGTTTCCTGAGCCGGCTGTTCGGCAGTGCGGACGAACCGTCCACGCCGGCCGCCTCCGCACCGGTGAACGGCCATCTGCCCGCGTGGGTGCTGTTCGTCACCGACGGCCAGAACCCGAAGAACGATCGCAAGCGCGTGCGCCAGCTGCTGGCCGAGTCGCAGCACTTCCCGCTGTACTGGTCGCTCGTCGGCGTCGGCGATCCGAGCGAGTTCGGCTTCCTCGCGGAAATCGCGGATGAAATGCCGAACGTCGGCTTCCTGCATCTCGAATCGCTGAACATCAGCGACGAACAGATCTACGAACAGCTGATCACGCAAGAATTCTGCGACTGGGTGCGCGCGAAGTAAGCGCGGCCCGCACGCCCATTTTTCTGAACTCGATTACCCCATCATGTTGAAAGACTTCAAGATCCCGTTGTCGCTCACGGTGCTCGCGCTGATCGCGGCCTATCTCCTCGGCGGCGTGAAGGACATGCTGATCGTCGCGGTCCTGTGTGTGCTCGAAATTTCGCTGTCGCTCGACAACGCGGTCGTCAACGCATCGGTGCTCAAGAACTGGTCGGAGAAGTGGCGCAACCGCTTCATGGTGTTCGGCCTGCCGGTCGCGGTGTTCGGCATGCGGCTCGTGTTCCCGCTGCTGATCGTCGCAGTGATCGGCCACATCGGCCTGTGGGATGCGCTGACGCTCGCGATCGAATCGCCCGAGAAGTACGCAGCCGTGCTGACGTCCGCGCATCACGAGGTGTCGGCATTCGGCGGCGCGTTCCTGCTGATGGTGTTCTTCAAGTTCATGCTCGACACCGAGAAGGACGAGCACTGGATCGGCTTCCTCGAAGGCCCGATGCGCCATCTCGGCCGCATCACCGCGCTGGAAGTGGCGCTGACGCTTGCGATCGTGATCGTCGCGTCGTTCTACGTGCCGGCGGCCGAGCAGGTCAGCTTCCTGCTCGCGGGCGCGTTCGGCGTGATCGGCTTCGTGATCGCGCACGGCGTGGGCGACCTGGTCGGCGGCGGGGAGACGGGCACGCGCGTGGTGCGCGAAGGCGTCGCGGGTTTCATGTACCTGGAAGTGCTCGATTCGTCGTTCAGCTTCGACGGCGTGATCGGCGCGTTCGCGCTGTCGAACAACATCTTCCTGATCGCACTCGGCCTCGGCGTCGGTGCGGCCTACATCCGGGAGATGACGCTGGTGCTGCTGAAGAAGGGCACGCTCGCGCAGTACCGCTTTCTCGAGCACGGCGCGTTCTGGGCGATCGGTGCGCTCGCAACGATCATGTTCCTGGGCGTGAAGTTCGAGGTGCCCGAGGTCGTCACGGGCCTGATCGGCGCAGCGATGATCGCCGCGGCCGTCTGGTCGTCGATCGTCGTGCAGCGCAGGGAAGACCGCACCGCGGTGGCGGGCGAGTAAGCACGCGTCACGCGCGGCACGAACACCATCAACGAAGGGCCGCACCGTGCGGCCCGGCATTGCCGCCGGCGCAACGGCGGTTCCAGCAGAAGAGGTTCAGATGATCAATTTGTCGAAAGGCGGTCGCGTCAACCTGTCGAAGGAAGCGCCCGGCACGCAGAAATTCCGCATCGGTCTCGGTTGGGACGCGAACGCAACGGACACGGGCACGGATTTCGATCTCGACGTGTCGGTGTTCCTGTGCAAGTACGATGCGCAGAGCAATCCGAGGCTGATCTCGGACCAGCACTTCGTGTTCTACAACAGCGAAGTGCGCACGATGGAGCGCAAGGACACCTTCATCCAGCCGGGCGACGATTTCCCGAAGCGCGGGATGCCCGCGTCGAAGTGCCTGGGCGTCGTGCATAGCGGCGACAACCGGACGGGCAGCGGCGACGGCGACGACGAAGTGATCTTCATCGACGTGACGAAGCTCGCGGCCGACGTCGAGGAAATCTCGGTGGTCGTGACGATCGACCAGGCCGAAGCGCGCCGCCAGAATTTCGGGCAGGTCCGCAACAGCTACATCCAGATCGCCGACGAAGTGACGGGCGCCGTGATCGCGAAGTACGCACTCGAGGAAGACTTCTCGATGGAGACGTCGGTGCAGGTCGGCAGCTTCTATCGCCGCGACGGCCACTTCATGTTCAAGGCGGTCGGCGCCGGCTACAACCGCGGCCTCGGCGATTTCGTGCGCGCGTACGGCGGCGCGGTCTGACTGGCGGCAGCCCGGCGTGCGGAACACCGCCGCGCCGGGCAGGAAGCAGCGATGACGAATCCGTCCGACGAGCCGAAGCGGCTCGAGTTCGATACGACGCCCGAGCGCACGCCCGGGCGTCTTGCGTTCGACGCACCGCCCGCGGCCGGTGCGCCGGCCGCGCGTGCACCCGAGCGGCCCGCGCCGCAGGCGCTCGACCTCGGGCCGGCGCCCGCGGCCGGTCACGCCGTGCGTGCGGCGCCCGCCGAAGCGATCGGCCGTGCGCTGTTCGGCGAATCGAACCACCCGCAGCTCGACGCGTGCTTTCGCGCCGCGCAGGCCAGCTTCCCGAATCTCTATCCCGACTACGCGCCGCGCATCGAGCGGCACATCCGGCAACTGGTGCCGCTCAAGCTCGCGACGGTCGCGACGATCGGCGACGGCGCGCTGGAGACGGCGGGCAACCTCGTCGAAGCCGTCGCGGCGACGACACGCGAATTCAATGAACTCGGCGCGGCCGACATGATGGCCGGGATGCTCGCGCAGGCGACGCGCAAAGCCGGCATGTTTGAACGCTGGTTCGGCGCGGCGTCGGGGCATGTCGACTACCGTGCGGCGATCGGTGCGCTCAAGCAGTCGCTCGGGTTCTTTCCACGCCGTACCGAGGAACTCGCCTCGAAGGTTCGCCATGCAGAGGAAAACCTCGTGGTCGTGCTCGCGGCGCTGAGCGCGGTGGCGGACGTCGTGCGTGTGCCGGACGATGCCGGCGTCGAGCGCACGCTGTTCGACCGCCGCAATATCGTCGGGCAGGCCGTCCAGCAGATCCGGATGCAGCCGGCGCAACTGCGCGGGCTCGACGAGCGCGTGACCGATCTGCTGTCGCGCGCCGATCACCTGATGAACGTCGTGCTGCCGGCGGCGCTGGCCGCGCGGCCGCAGCGCTGAGCGAACGACACGGCGGCTAAGCGCGCGGGTGTGGCTGCTGCCCTGGCCATGCGGCGTCACGCCGTTTCGCGCGCGGCGCCGCGAGTCTGCTATCTTCCGGGGCATTCCATCGCTTTCCCGCCGATTCCCCATGACTGACCGCATCGTCGCCGCATTCGATTTCGACGGCACCATCACGACTACCGACAGCTTTCGCCATTTCGTCCGCTATGCGGTCGGCACGCCGCGTTTCGCATGGGCCGGGCTGCGCGCGCTGCCGTGGATCGTCGCGATGAAGGCCGGGCTGCTGTCGCGCGGCGACGCGAAGGCGAAGTTCGCGTCGTTCGCATTCGGGCCGATCCGCGAGGACGCGCTCGATGCGCAGGCGCGCACGTTCGTCGACACCTATCTGCCGAACCTCGTGCGCCCGGAAATGCTCGAGCGCATTCGCGAGCATCGGGCGCGCGGGCACGAAGTCGTGCTGGTCAGCGCGTCGCCGTCGCTGTATCTGGAGAAGTGGGCGAAGACGGCCGGCTTCGATGCGGTGCTCGCGACGCGGCTCGCGTTCGAGCGCGGCACCTTCGCCGGGCGGCTCGACGGCGAGAACTGCTGGGGGCCGCAGAAGGTCGTGCGGCTGCGCGGATGGTGGGGCAACCAGCCGCCGAAGCAGCTGTTCGCGTACGGCGACAGCCGTGGCGACAAGGAAATGGCCGAGCTCGCGAACTGGTCGTGGATCCGCGGGCAGGGGCCGATGCCGCCGATCGGCGCTTGATGGCGTGCGCCGGCGTTACGCGTCGGCCTGCGCGTTGCGCGTACCGCGCGACGGGCGATAGCCGTTCCAGCGATTCGCACGTGCGAACGTGCCGACGTCGTTGAAGCGCACGCCGACTTCACGCAGCGCCGCATGCGCGGTGCGCGCAGTGAGCTGCCGGATGTAGAACGGATCGCGCACGACGAAGTGATGGATCGCGTGCGTGCTGCCGAAATTGAAGCAGAACAGCTGGAACGGCAGCATCCACCACGGATTCAGCACCTGCGTCTGCTGGATCACGTTGCGCGAATCGATGTCGCCGAAGTAGTGCATGTTCGAGCTGACGAAGTTGATGCAGAAGCTGCGCACGAAGTTCGGCCCGAGCCATACCACCGCCAGGAAATCGACGACGTTCATCACGCGCTCGACGACGGCCGGCACCGTCACCGCGTAGCCGAACGCATGCAGCGCGAACAGGCCGACGTGATAGACGATGAACGCGTGCCACAGCACGTAGTACACGTGACCGACCGGCATGTACGACGACACCTGCTCGACGCGCAACTGCAGGCGTTCCGACGGATCCTGCACCGGTTGCGCGGCCACATACTGCTTCACCTTGCGGCGCATCGCGGCCGGGCGCAGCACGACGGCGAGCATGCCGTCGGCGATCATCAGCAGGCGCTTCACGCCCCAGCGCTCGCCGTTCGTGATGCCGAATTCCTCGAGATCCGATTCGCCGCCCGACACCTTGTGGTGATGCAGGTGCATGCGCCGCCGCGTCCACGGGTTGATCGTGCCGGGCCGCGTGAGCCAGCACAGCGCCATCATCAGGTGATAGGCCCACGGTGTCTTCTTGAAGTACATCAGGTGGATCAGGTCGTGCTCGAGCTCGTGGATCAGCGATGTGACGAACGCGGCGAGCGGCAGCGCGACGTACCACGCGATCGCGCCGCGCGCATACAGCCACGCGATCGCGAGCATCGCGCTCACCGATACGGCCATCACGGTTGCGCCGACGAGGTTCTGGTTGTCGAGCAGCGGAAAGCGCGCGCGGATCGCGTCGCTCGCGGCGTTGACCTCGCGGCGGACGTACGCGACCTTGTCTGCATCGTGGCGAAAGACGGTTCGTGCGGGTTGGCTCATCGACCGGGATCCGTGCGGAAAGAGTGGGGCGCAATGCCGATGTGACAAGCATAGGCGCCCGCCGGACCGCGCGCGAGGGCCGCCGGTGCCAATGGTGGTGTCATTTCGGGCCAGGCTGGCTGCCCGGCTAGAGTGCCGCTGCGGTGTCATTGCGGGCCAGCGACGCTACAATCCGCCGAAACCGCTCCGGAGTTCGCCGCATGGTCCTGTCCGTCCCGGATGCCGCGCGCCAGTTGAACAAGGCGACGGTGTCGTCCGCGTATGCGCTGTTCATGCTGATGCTGGCCGAGGAGCGCGGCATCGACGGCGGCCGCATTCTCGCCGGCTCGGGCGTCGAGCGCGACCGGCTCGCGCAGCCCGATGCGCGCATCACGCCGATGCAGCAGGCGGCGATCGTGTTCAACCTCCTCGACGCGACGGACGACCCGTCGATCGCGATCGAGATCGGCCTGCGCAGCAGCCTGACGAAAGCGGGGCTGATCGGCTTCGGGTTGATGAGCTGCGCGACGCTCGGCGAGGCGATCGCGCTCGGCATCC
>STHD01003356.1:0-44254 GCA_016170015.1 Anopheles longipalpis | reverse complement strand
TGTTACTGTGGAGGATGGTGTATTCCTTTCATGATGCTTGCCGTTGTGTGGTTCACATCAAAACGGATGAAGGTGGGTTTTCTTTTATTGCTAGTTCATCGTTACACAAGCCATCGGTTACGAAACGAAAGCTACAGGGGAAGGAGTGGCAGGATCATGCATATTGAAAAAAGCCTTCGGAATGAACCCACCAGAGGACACTTCAGTACTCAGGACTCAGGTTATGGAACTCTTTAGTTATGAAGTTTGACATCAGAGGTAAAGTGGGTTTGAACCTACCGTAAGCAAGCAGGTTTGCCTTGGTATGATGGGCAACGTAGAAGTATCAAAAGGAATGAAAGAATATTTTCTTGAGCAATGAGTAAATATGCCGCCCGACCAGCCCCCATAGAACCGGCCTTATGATCATTTTCCAATCTAGAAGTGATCTAGGTAGAAAATTCATGCCGATGTCAATGGCCATCAGGGCTGTCGTTCCATCTGGGAAAAAGCCTTCTGGGCTGTGTGGCGTAACGTCTTATCGGTGTCTTTCTTCCGTTTAAATAATGGATAACGTATAACAAGAGATGAAAGTGCATTTACGCTCTCGGTTAAGGACAGGTAAATGGTAAAGTATGGTGATTGGACGTAGAAAGTAGAAGCCTTCACTTGTAAGGCACGCACACATGTTGAATGTAGTGTGTAGGTACAGGAGACGGTAAAAGATGTTACACTTCATTGACTCAACTGCACGAAATAGGTGTAATATGTTGTCTTGCCGGTAAAGTATAGTGATGGGAACTCCGGAGCGAAATTACGAAATAAACTCCCACTTCGATGTTGGAAAGCAGGATTCGACTCCAACAAAATCCGGATTCGAATCCGAATTACTCTGGAGTTAACCTCGGAGTCAACTACGATTCCGTATTTCTCCAATTTCCGTATTTCTCCGGAGTAAAAGATTCCGGGTTCCGGATAAATGCCGGATAAATTTCAGCAGTGTACCATGCGGATTTTCAAAATAAGCTTTTCCCAGTTTACCTCGAGTTTTCCTGTAGTTTTCATAAATTTACTAAAAATTAAATTCTCAAAGTTTTTGAAATAGATTTTCACAAGTTTGAAAACAGTTTTTTTTCAGTTAGAGTTCTCCGTAGTTTTCTTATAGGTTTCAATAGGGTTTCAACACTTTTCATTGATATTTTACATAATTTGGAATTGAGTATCAATGTTTAGAAAGCCCGGTTGTCATCGATGACTTTATCGATGAATCCGGAGTCGACTCCGGAATGTCCAGGAGTTGGATTAAAGCGACTCAAAAAAAAAAAGAATTTTGCCCATCGCTATCGCGCTGCCCATCGATACTGAAATTGAAAGTGAACCATAACAACTGTAAAATAATTAATTCATAACGAAAATATAAAAGTCTTTAAAATATTTTCGATTTAAAGCACGACTTTTAGAAAAATGAAATGTAATGACAAATTGTAAATTCTGAACTTCGAAAATTCGCTCCTTACGCCTTAGTGAGCTGTGTTTTAAAATGATAATCTGATCTTGATTTTGTAGAGTCTGAGGTTGAGATGAGGAATGAATTTGTTTATATATACATTACAATAATTTTTTCCAAAAGTGTTCTCATCCACGAACTAATATCTTTAACCTTTATTCTCTTTTCTAGAGCCGTACTATTTTTCATTTTTATTTCAGATATTTTGAACTGGTTTTTTCAAAATATTCTCCATGAGATTAAGAGGAACATGTTGGAAAGGACTTTACGAGTTTTCGATAGAAAACTTGGAAGTTGTTAAAAGATATTTGCTGTTAACCAAGCGTGTTGAAACATTCGTCACATCATTCATACTGTTGAACGCTTTCTGTAGCACGACAGATCATTAACCATAGTTGTCGAAAGAATCGAAAGAAAATTCGTGGTTAAAATCTCAATTCTCTCTAGGAGTGACACACAATTACTACTTGAGATCTTGGTAGTCATAAATTGATCTTTAATTCTTTTGACTTTCTCATTAAGTTTTAGAATTGAAATATTTTCATGCTTTCCCTACAATATCAAGAGAATGAAGTGGCTGCCATACTCCAGTGATGCTTAAATTTAAACCCAAATCGTTCTTTATCCGGCGGCAACCTGTTGCTGTATTTTAAGAATCTCTAGCGTCACACAAGCAAAGCGGTATTTTTGGTGTTCGTTCATATATTTGTACCTATTTTCTGATCAAAAGCTTTAAGTGACATGACTTTTTGATTTGTCTGCGAATTATGTTGTAGCTATTATTGGTAGCTTTCGCAACCAACAAAAAATAGAAAATTTTGTCGAACGATTATGAAAGGTCTAACAAAAAGTAGACCTACTGGCTACTGCATATTGTCGTCCATTTTCCAGTCTACCGTGTGGCAGAGCGGTGGGCAAGAAAACCACCAGCCACCCATCATCAGAACGAAAACCTCAATAGCCGAAGGCAATGCGACGCTTTCGATGCGACATTTGATATGCTTTGTTGAGGTGGACGGCTGGCCGGGGCACAGCAAATCTCACCACCACTCGACCGAGGCACAAGGCTTGGAACGTAGAAGAAAACACATCGAACCAAAACCACCATCGTTTGACAAAAAAAAAACAAACCGTCTCTCATCTGCTCGTTTTCTTTCGTTCGTTTTTCCTCCTTTTAGCTGTTTTGTTTTTATCGTGACTGTGTTTTTTTCTTCTTCTATTCTCTTATAAACGTCCCATGAATCCCGACTGGTCGATCCAGACGGGAAGCATTCTTGCATTCAAGTTTGCTTTTTTTTTTGTTCGACTTTCTCCTCATTACTGTTTTTCCCGTAACGTTTTTTTGCGGGCAAAGGCTGCAGACGCAGAATTCACCGGTGAATGAAGCGGTCAAGGAAGCATAAGGCATAAGGCAAGGAGATGTGCTGATTTGCTGCTACTTGATTTTATGCTGCCTTCGCCCCCGAAAACGCTCAGTCCATTCGCGCGTACACGAACCGGATGTTATGAAAACCAATTTCCGTGATGTGATTGGAAATTTTTGTCATTTTTCATCATCTCCAGGCCACCGACAACAGGTTTCTCCGGGTTTTCCGCTTTATCAGTGCAGCTACGTCCTGTCCGACGAAATGCTACCCGGGTGAGTGTTGAGGATGTTTCTTTTTCTCTTGTCTATAGCCCTTTAACGTTCGTATTTAGTGATGGGTAGGATATGAAGCTGTATTTTTTTCTCTCGTCCCAAACCCGTTCGTATGTCTCATAGGAAACACGTTGGGATTTGTGGAGGAACAAAAACAGTTGCTTGCAAAAATTGTGAAAATTGATTGAGTGGAAGGAAAAAGATGGAATACCTTCCAAAGAATGGATCTGGACGATGGTAAATTGTTCGTTCGAGAGTACAATGCAAAAGGCTACCGATTGTCTGCATGTTCATGTTCACCTTTCATCCTTCTCAGCTCAGGAGAACATTGCACAAAACGACTCTGTCTCTCTCTCTCTCGTTGTCTCTCTCTCTACTCCACCATCTTCCCCTAAGCCACACCAATCTGATAGTTCCATTTGCACGGCCAGACAACGGTCGACTGACAACTGCTCATTATTCATAAATCCATTTGGAAAACTTAATTAATTAATCATCGCCATGTGCAGTGCCGGATGCATTTCACTATCAATCGCCCGTATTGTTAAAGCAGTCCCAAAAAGGGTACGCTGGTCCATGTGTTTCCATGTCCGGAAATCGTTGCGACCAGACAGAACGTAGATGTTCGGAAAGGTGAAAGTACCCTCGCAGCCACGTTCCGCATTGTATTCAGTCTTCTAGCAAGGAACATTGTGGTCGATTTTGCATACGTTCAATAGTGTTGTGAAATGAAATGAATCTTTGTCGATGTGGATTTGGTCATGTTTTCGATGAACTAATTTTAGAATTTGATCCTTACAGCAAAACATTACAGCTTTTTGTTTAAATTTTTTAGTGTCACTTATTGTTGTATTTCTTGATTTTTTTAATAAAAAGGATGAAAATAAGGATTCTTTTCGAGATTCACCATGATTTAAATGAGTTTATATTGAAGTAGAAGTTGATTGTAGAATTTGCATATCTTTGGGCGTTTTTTCGTAGATGACCTGATTATCGATTTGATTTCCTGAACTGTTTTGTTTGTCATGACAATGTCTAACACTTTTTCTTATGAAATGAATTTTTTGTCAGAAAATGTATAATAATTGTGTTAATGATGCAATTTGAAATTTAATATTTAATCAACAATAAAAATAATATATTTTATACAAATCAGCAAAAAAAATCAATATTCTTATTTAGTTGTATATTTTAAAGCACATCTTTTCGTTTTTAAAATTCAGGCAACGTCTGAAAATTTTGTTTTATTAAAATACGCATGATAAGCTATATGACTATGAAATTCAAATCATTTCAAATCCACCCATGATTATCTTCGCATTTTAAAATGCCTTCGTCATGAAAAGCATCATTTTCAGCAAAATAAGAAACTGGATCAATGTTGCTATGCTTCAGCACCAGTTCTTAGACGGACGAATACAAACGAAGGCTATAGCAATTTTTCGTACCAAATCATTCGCAGTCAGGCAAATTCCTTATGTTTCTTTGAAAGCAATAAAAAAAAGCTAGGAAAATCACATAGTCGAGAAAAGTAAGGCTGCTCGAGATATAAGGACAGAGAATTGATAACAAAAAACTTTTATTCATATTCGGAGCGACGTAACGAGTTTCGGTATGTCTTTTTTGTTGTTGTTGGTTTTCTCGAAATATTACAGCATCTGGCAAACTATCCAAACAAACATCCATTTGATCTTTGCATCCAATTGAAAATTCATACATCGAATTGGAATCGAAGCACTTGAACTGCAGCGCTGGCGAAAGCGAATCACTGAAGCGATTTACAATCCGATTGTTGAGATATTTTGCTCGTCTTTTTATCATCCCATAAGAACAGCATGAACGGATATTGATTTCCTTTCCACAATCTGTTTTTGGATGAGTGGGCGTTTTGCTATGATCAACTTTTGAATTTACGTCATACCTAGGAACGAAACTAATTTTTTTTTTTGAAAAGTTTCAAGTTAACCTTATATTTCCTTTCAAACATATGAAAAACAAGTTTTCACTAATTTTTATAAACAATTTTGATATCTAGAAATGTGTTAATTTAATATAAAATAAATGGATGATAAACCGAACGAACGAACTACCACTTTTGACAGAACATTATTTCTTTTCCATTTTATATCAAATTATTTTTTTAATATTTCCAAAATCTTTTCCCAAACGAACAGTTCCGTTACCGAGAAAGTAAGATTCCGTACATTTGTGCTTAAAAATCTTTAACCTTGCGCGGGCGAAAGTTTACCCGGAAACCAAGTGAACAAGGAAAAGTCATCTCAACTTTGACGTTGCGGTGTTTCGGGAAATATTCCCCAATGGCAAATAATCAAATAGCAAAGGCAAACAAACAAATAAACCGACCGGCAAAACAGGCTGCACAACGGTTGACCGATGGTCGGCCGGTGTAAATTGTGCAAACCACAAAAGCAACCTACCGAAGTTCGGACGAAGTGGACAATCTTCCAGCTGCGGAAGGTAGGGAGAAACATTTGGAGTTTATGATATAATCAGCATGTTTATCCCTTGAACAGGCACACCGATGCTGAGGCTCACACCACACCCCCCCTCCCCACACCCCTACCCGGGGCAGGCAAAGGAAGTTTGACTTTCTTTGGGGGTGAAATTTTCCCGCTGTGGTCAAGCACTGTACGAGGATGTTGACAAAGGTGAAGGGATGTCGTGTTTATTTTCTTAAAACCGATGCTTTTGCCCGGGTCAGGCGACACTTCTCTCTCGCTCTCTCTCTGCGCTCAAAATCTATTGCGTACGAGGTAATGTTTGCGAGTGTTTGCACAGATGGTACCGAAGAATGACAGCATTCGGCTTGGTCACAACAGGCAGCAGAAGGAGGTTTTCTGCAGCGTTTCTGCTGCTCATTAAGCGAGTGTGGTTGAAGATGAAGAGAGTAATTTTAAAGGGAGCATGATTAAAGTAGATGTGAAGAAGCAAAATCAATTAAACCTAATTGTTTAATTATTATCACTTCTCTACAAAAATCTTCATTGGTCTGTCCATTAAGAGACATTAAACTATTTATTTTTATTAATAGAAAATTTACTTAGTTTCGGAATGAAATTTTGATTTTAATTGAAAAAAAAACCTAATTCGAAAAAAAGTCTTACTTCAAATTTTTAATTGAAAAATGATAAAAATGTGTTAAAATTTGAATGATTTCAACTTTAAAATTGATAAAATTCTCATTCTCTGGGAAATCGAAACTTTGTCGAGTAAAATACTGAAGGAACGTTCAAATGAGAAAGTTTAAATTACATCGGTCGCAAATGTAATGCAGTACAGCAATGCCAAATGCATAAATAAATTGCCTTCACTTTACACTACGTGATACTACATCCACAAATCTACTTCATTGCAGAATGGAAATTGACCCGGTGGAAATCAGGTTTTATCTGTGGAAGAAATATTGGTAACCATTGCTTCTACTATTTGGCAGAGAAGAAGAAGCTGACTTTTGCTGCTTTTTTGGGAGAAAAAAAACAACGAAAAACATTCGAAAACTACAATGTATCGGAGGTCATCATCGGAAGCAGACAGACATAAGCCGGGCCGTCCTGTCTACGGTTGCCAGTTTGCTAGATGCACCTTTACAACTGCATTACAACAAGGCACGGGTTCACTTTCCTAAGCAGCTTCACCGATGCACAAACACATGCTAAAAGATGGAGAAAAAAATACGAAAAAGAGCACACAGAGCTTCAACTCATCTCACTTCAAATCGTTCGTTGCTGTTAGGAAAGCAAGGGAAAACTTTTCTTGAGGGAAACAACATTTTGCATCCTCAAAATTCAAACCTCAATCCGGAAAAAGAACAGTAACGAAAAGGGGCGGTAAAAAAGAGTTGAGGTAAATTGAAAGCAAAAGCTTCGAGAGACAAATTCCATGTTGGAGGAAATGTGTCTTTGGTAACTAGAAAAAAAAGCAGAAGCAGCCAGGTTGGGAAATAAAACGGTTGTTCTATTGAGCGGATGTGTAAGAGAGATTTCAACGAAACGACAAACACAAAATCCCTGTTCAAAATGAAACGATTTCAGGAAACGTACACTGACAACGTGTTCTCCAGTGGATTGTCCTTGGTTTTTGGGTGAAATTGAAAACAAAACCGTACCAAAAGACCATAAGCATGGGCAAGGAAGTATTACGTGAAGGCTTACTGTAAGGATATTGGAATTTTTGTGTATGTGTTTGTGTGTGTATGGAACTTTGGAACATGCAACATTGATTAAATATCGATGTACCTTTGTAGCATTACAAACATTGCAGCATTCTAAAATACAATGACATCATTGTCTTTCACCAAGTGTTCTCCCAGATCGATACTAAGTGAAACCCCGTGCCCGTCTGGGCAAACAGTGCAGCGAGCCATATTAAAAAAATACAAGTGCAACAAAACAAATGTTTGAAGCGTATATTGAATTTACCTCCTTGGCATAGTACATCGGACATACACACAAACACGAAATTACCATACATCAACGAATTCATCACAAAAACTCTGAACTCATATAAAGATAAATGTACTACTAGCCCTTTAAGAATAGTAAATAGACTAAATTTATGATATGACAGTAGTTAAGTTACAGAAATATAAAACTATTTTAAGGAATGAATAATAAGTAGGGTATAAACTAATTTATAAAAAACAAAACAATCCTGGGTTTTTTGTAAATTTTTCCCTATGGTGAACCTCAATTCATAAAGCAATACGGCCAGGCCGTTCTTTATGAATAAAAAAAAAAAACCTCAAAAATCTATAGTAAACGTCTCAAAAATGTTAATGATAAAACAGATTAATAATTATTGTGTTAAGGTTAGAGAACTAAAAACCGGTATCAATATGAATTCAAAAATGTAATCTAGCATTAGCAATGAAATAAATATCTATCCATCCATCCATCATACTAAGTGAAACGGAATATTCGCTTTACTGTTCCAAAAAAGTAACGTTTCTAAGTAAATACTTGTCTTTAATGAAATAAAAGTTAATATTTTCTACTGCAATATACTTCAAAGTTTAATTAGAAAATTGCCCTCACAATCTATTTGATTTCGCATCGTATCTAAGGGGATAAAAAACAATATTTCGATTGATGTAAATATTTGCCCAAAGGAGCTTTTGCATGGCCGTAAGTGCGTTTGCCGTTCGCGGGAACCATTTAATTAATGATAATTGATAAAGAGTAATATCGTGTACGGGCACTTTCACATTGATTGACACTAGATGTGGTTAAATTAATTTGTGTAACCATATTTCTGGAATGGATGAGGAACGGTAATTAATTGATGAGATCATTCGGGTTGAGTGTGAGTTAAACATTAGCAAGGTAATTGTTTGATTTCTGGGTTTCTACTGAAACAATTATTAAATTGAAAAGTTCGCTTAAACTCATACACTTTAAGGGTGTTTCAAGATATTTAAACCTTGATCTGATAATTTATTTTTGAAAAATCCCAACCATTACAAAAACAAAGGAAGGGTGAATCCCGTTTTTTTTTGCAGAAAGATACTGGGAACTTACGGAATACAAGAATACACATCCTCTTCACAGGGTCACAATAAAGTCAATGGTTCTTTAGCAAATGACAATTGCGTCGCAGTTTGTTTGCACTCCCGCCAAGGATAACGATGGGATATAATGAACGGTTTAGATAGCAAGAAAAAAAAACATCTTACATAAAACAATAGATGGAAATGACATTGGCACGCACGTACAAACACACCCATTACCACTGTCAGGAAAAGGTTCATTATAGTTCTGCACTTCCGGTCTCTCTCTCTCTCGCTCCGGCCAATACAACGACCGTCCGAGAATATAGCCGGTGCGCAACTACTGAAAGCAATTAAAGTTATACGTTTGGCCGCGCACGATTCCGCTGCAGTTGTGATTGTAATCTTTGCCGAATGGTGTGTCCGTTTCCTTCGGGCTTTCCCTCGCATAAAAATGCTAAAATGGTTTTAATACAATAGAAAGCACACACAGGAAAAAAAATAGAACACTTAAGACGAAACCAAACACGAAACAGAGGAATTGTCACGGTTCCAGGGGAAGCGGTTCCCATTGGCATAACAAAAAACAGGGAGTGCCAAGAAATCGCCGGTAACGCAACACTAAGGCGACGCATCGCCATCGGTTAGTTCGGTTGGATGATTATTGAAATTGGTTTTGAACCCGTGAACCGTTCCGGCAGGAACTGGTTTTGCCTCCGAAAACTGTCAGCTGCAAGCATTGAATTGTGCTGGGGGGGAAATAAGGCGAAACCCACGGGGCGAGGTTTCTTTGTTCCAGTGTGAGGAGAAAAAAAACAGTCAAACCACCGTTTTCCCGTATTCATGAGCGAAGAAGTTGACGCCAGCCAGGGGTTTGTGCGCTATATTATTCATGCTTTAATTGACACTGAAGTGTCATGTTGTGTAAGTTATAATTTCCCCAACCGTGCTTCAAGGATTTTTGTGGTTTTCGAATGCGAAGTAAGAAAAGCGAAATCTTCGCTCGGTTCATGGAAACTTCCGATCGTTGTCCGGGTTTTTTCCGGCTGCAACTGACAAAAACTGTGAATGCGAGTTTCTAGCTCATGTTAGTGACCGTTTCGTTGACCGACTTGTTGGATTAGTTGCTTGGACCGGGAAGGCCGGGGCACACCATCATGGATCAAAGTTTTCGCGAAAGCCAGAGCTATGTTCCTTCGCAAACCGCAAACAATCGGGTTCGGGATGGATCTAACCGATGGGGAAAACTGGCTGACTGTCCCGCTGACTGCGAGTTTGCGGTGAGTTTTGTGTGACAGTTCCGCACCGATGGCGTGCAGCACCAGCGCGATATCCATTATTCACCGGCATCGAAGACAAGCGTGGGATGATTGAGCGGATTGGAACTGGGCCAGTTTCATTAGAGCTGTCAGTGACAGGACAAAGTCCTGTCGCCACTCCGCATTATGTCCTGTTAATGTTTTTGCTTCCAGTCCTCTCCCTTCCCTTTCACTCTTCCTTGGAGTGTCGTTTGTCGTGAAGACGTCATGGCGCGTTCGGGAATGTCGGGGACAGTAGAGTTTTGTTTGTGAAATTGCTTCCGCAAAGTGCGAAGGAGAGTTATAATAATAAAATGATAAAGCATGAAGGTGTCTCTAGAAGACAATTCCTTGCTGATGAATTAATTTAATAGTTCAGTTATTATCCTAACAGGATTTCTTCAAATAGTATATATCTTTTAAATTGATAAAATTATATAAACGTGTTATACTTACCAAATACAGTGCGGATGAATGCTCCATCAGTGCTGAACAGCAACCAAGGAAGGAGAATATCATAACCAATGCACCAGCAGCGATCAGTATGTACACTCCGATGTAATATTCGTACACCTCCAAGATGGCGATCCATTCATCGAATCCCGGCTCTGCCCGTATAAAGATGGTAAACGCAAACAGGCCAGCACCAACGATCTGAAACACAAACGATGCGAAAGAAAAGCATGCATGATTAGTACATATTCACACACGGAACGTACAACTCAAGAACACGATTTAGATGAAGATAAGCTAAAACTGACCATACTGCTGGCAAAAAAAAATCCCCACCCCGAACTGCATGCCAAACGAAGGGTTATGTGTAATGGAAAAACAGGAAATAATTTGCATTTCGCCTGTTCGCTTACTGTTGACGTCTGTTTTCCTGGATTTCGTTACAAAACACTTTTTTTGCTTTTGCTGCAGTTTCTTTTGCAGTATTCTGGTTGGAAATATTTTACAAACTGTGCACTGTGACTTCTATTACCATTGTTCGATCGACACTTTCGTTCGTGAAAGAAAGGAGGAGCACACGTGAGAGAGAGAGAGAGAGAAAATTATAATCTCTACCAAACGTTCATTTCGTGGCTTTCGAGTTCGATCGACCGTAAAGTACCAGGCGTCTCCATGATCGACGCGTTTCCATGGAGTACTGGGCGCCTCCATGATCGACTTCCGCACGATAACGTTTCTCTGGGCGGGTCCTGCTCGTCTACCAGCAACCACAAGCAGGCAAGCGTTAAACAACAATACAATTTATCTCTGTTCCACTGTCAAACCGGTACGGAAATGGACGGTTTTGTGCTGAAATAAGCTAACGTACTGTACTAGCAGGACTTTTTTCTTTCTCTAACCTTTCTTACTTTTCTTCCGTGTGTATTGCTGTGAATGCGATTGGAAATTGCATCTCAGCGCGTGCGACAGGGAGAAAACATTATGTAAATCAGCATGAAGTGAACATTTTCCGGGCTGCTTCTTAAACAAATGATAGTTTCCATTAGCTGGCGAGAAAGTATGGAAAGCAAACGGTACGGCAATTTGCTGTCCAGTCTCGGTGGTTCTGCCAATAAGTCGTGTGGGAATAGTATTTTTTTTTTGGTAAAACCGCTGTGCATCTCTGATCCGTTTTTGGTGGGTTTTGCTTGTTTCCAACCAAACACCCTTTGTGAGTTGGTGTCTGGTTTTATGCATGGATGATTGTTCTTTTACCCATCGATTCCTTATGGGGGTTTAGATTTACATTTTCCCTGTGTTGAACCGACACCATGCTAGAAGGGTGTTTTTTTTCACTTGCTTACGTGCTCCGGTTCAACGATCGATGTCGATGGACTGCAGAGAAAGAAACCACTAGTCGTTGGTGACAATGGTATAATGTGTATTCAGTATGCATTTCGTTGCAGCTGTATATTTAACATTTGTTTTGTGAATGTTTTTTGTTTTGCTTCTATTTTTAGTACGTGATTTTTGCTCTTTAATTTTATGAACTTTTTCTATAAATAAAATTGTTAATTCTGTACATTGTATTAATAATAATAAATGTGAAATAAGAAAAAAAAATCAATTAAACCTTTAATTTTTCCTTTCAAAGAATATTCACTTGTTTTTGTTAAACAGTAAACGTACAGAGTTTTATAATTCATGTGTTCGATAATATTTCATTTTAAAACTTATTAAGTGATAATTATATCAGAGATATTTGTTTTATCTTAAGAAATAAAGCTTTAATATTTAAAAATGATGACGTGTGGGTAATTAGCAAAACAACCTACACTTAGATACAACTTTTTCCCTTCTGTGCAAAGTTTGTTCGTGGTTCGTGTATTATACTTGGATCCTCAACGAGCAATGTCACCAATTGTGAGTAGTTTTTCCTTCATGCCTACGGCAGTCAACCGCCAAATTCATAATATTTCAAGCGTTAAATGTAATGATGGTCTGTTGTTCCACTTAAGTTGTTTAATCTATCGATTCGCTTCAGAAGTTATATTGTTCGATTACATTTTCATTACTACAAAGTTATACTATGCAGTTATTAAATCACTATTAAATTCTAATAATTTTTCACAGCACTATGAGGGAACCGTACTAACTGAATAAAGAAAACAGTTTGTTTACTACTTGTCATATTTAGGATCTATTGACATTTGCAATACGTCACAATCGACCAACAATTCTAGTGGGTGCCATATAAAATGAGAACGTAAAATAAACCATTCAATTCAATTTGATTTGCTTTTTGTATTGTACGGATATTACAGACACAGCGTTTATTAAAATTACTTTCTTCGGTTACACAACTAGAAAAAAACCCAGTATTTCTCCATTATACCGTTCGTTTTGTTCGACATTCGAAAGAAAATGCTCGGTTGTGTATGTGTTAAACGGCGCCAGTTCCACAGGACAGAACCGAGTATCAAATCTCATCCGGACCCTGTCCTCCCGTAGCAAAGACAGACTATCCAGCTAATTGGTAAACATAAGTCTAGTAAGCCAGAAATGGCCGGCGTGACCTTAGAGGTCGTTAAGCCAAGACGCATCATGTGAATTCGGAACATTGCTACACCCTCATAACGTTTGTGAACAATGGAAGAAAAATGTGGATTATCTACGATGTACAGTCTGCAACAAACAACTTCGATTTCCGTGTTCATGGTGCACATTGATCAATAGATCCCTCGAACCGTGCTTGGCTTTTAAGGAAAACAATGGCAGATATAGACACTACCACTGTTCCAAAAAAGAAAACTGTTATTATAAATTGAACCATATATGCAGATTGCTTCGATATCCAGCATCTAGCTGCTTAAGGTTTCGTCATATGACTTGTATTGGGCTAGTAGCTGTAGTTTTCGACTGTCGAACGAAAGTTTCGTATGACTTGAGTCGTGCGGGCTTCGACATCCGGGGCTCGATTTTTACCCGTTCTCTTCAATTTCTCACCCGATTGAAACGCGAGGCCGATAAAACAGGATTGAGGATTAATGCGACGTAGACAAAGTACCTGCTTGCCGGAAGCTCTGACCGTGATAGAGCCCGACTCGGGAGCAGAGTATCAGTTGACGACGCCGATCTCGAGGTGGTAGAGAAGTTCTGCTACCTTGGTACGATCGTAATTTCAGACAAACAACATGAGCAGCGAAATCCGAAGGCACATTGTTCACGGAAATCGTTCCTAATACGGGTTCCACAAACTCCTGCGATCCAGAAGGCTCTAGCAACACACGAAATGCACGAAATATCGCACACTGATACGTCCGGTAGTCCTCTACGGGTACGAGTCCTGGACTTTGCTAATGGAGGATCGATGGGTGTGTTTGCAGGACGTGTGGAGAAGGAGAGTGAACCACGAGCTAGCTGAGCTGTTTGGCGGTGCAGATATCCTGACGGTGGTCAAAGCCGGAAGGATACGATGGCTGGGGCACGTGATGAGCATGTCCGATTCATGCTTCACCAGGAAGGTGCTTGTCAGCGATCTGTTCAGCACGAGGCGGAGAAGAGCACAGCGAGCTCGTAGGCTGGAACAGGTAGAGTCAAACCTGTCGGAGATCGGATGCAGCCGTGGATGGAGGACTGCAACCCTGGACCGAATTTTCGGGAAACGGATTGACGGCCAGGCCATGTCTTCGCGACGTGTCGAACCGGGAGCAGGCCACATATGATGATGATGACTTGAATCGAACTGGTAGCTAGAGTGTTCGATTCATTCTATCTGGTTTTTGGGGTTATGAATTGTTGTACTAGTTCTTCTGTCACGGGACGTTCTTCAGATTCTTCTGCCACGAAACTGGATTCTATAGCTGATTCTGGAACTGTAGAACTCCGTAGGTTTTGAACTCCAACATATTTCACTTGTGGTTAGGATAACGGTTTGCACTGGAATGAATTTCCTAACCATGTACAATGGTTACTTAGATATTTTTCTAACATGCCGATTGCTATACTCGCAACAACCCGACTACTAGATTCACAACATGAACTATATGTTCCGTTAGCCAAAGTTCTTTGCATTAAGCAGCGAATCCAACACTGTAAACGCAACTCTGCGTTGTCTGATCGTTGCTACGCTATTATCCTTACAACCGTTACAACGTAAACGCCTAACGACACAAACATATACGTAACACTTTTTCTACGACGACATAAATCTCTTTTTGGGAGAGTTTATCGTTAAAAAAGTTAAAATATCAATCAAACGTTGATACTAAAGTATCAAATTACTTTTCTTTGTTTCTAAAATAACATTTATGTAACGTACAATCGCCTTCAATACCACTTCGCTTTGAATACTTTAAATTAATTTAAACATTCAATGAGCAGATTCGATCGTTCAAAAAACCCCTTTCCAACAAAAGGTTCTAACACTGAGAATCCTTTACCTAAACACAGTCTGCTCACAAAAGGCCGTTGATGAAATTCAAATGTGAACATTGTGCAAAGTACCGACCCAGGTAAAATACCATATGCAAAGTTAAGAGTTTGCCTATTTCGAGTGATTGTTATCTAAACCATATATGGCTTAGTTTAGTTTTACCCTCGGTTACTATGCAATCATATCTGGCAGGCAGGTTTCTTATCAGCTGCTTCACAATCAAAGGTGTGTTTCTATTGCTTTTTCCTCTCGGGTTCGGGTCACACCATCGGTCAGGTCAGGTTCGTGCTTAGTTAGGAACAGAAAAAAGGAAATAGTCGCGTTTGTGTCGAACCACACGGGTAGCTTATTTCATATGCATTGAAATGGAAAAGTTGTGTCGAATTTTTAATCAAACCCCCCAATTCGAATTATCATTCCGTGGAAAGTTTTGAAAACGATGGGTTAAAATAATTTAAAAAAATGACAAAACGCTACTTATTCACCACGCAGTTTTGGTTATTTTAACACATTTTTATGAGTCTTCAAACTATTCGGAAGAGATTTTCTGCTATATAAAATACAGAAAATCCGTCAGTACTCGCGACACTGGACATACTTTGATCCTGTTCCGTGTCTGCTTTCTAAATTATTCCCTAGGAGCCACTGCCTTTTGAGCATCGAACCAAGGCAGCTCATTTATATTCATCCCACACACACACGCGTACTGTCCGGATCAGGCTTTTGGCCGTTTTATCATTCCACGTAATGGTATGGTTCAATTCTTTCGCAGCACATTAATGTGCCTGTTCGTTTCTCATACGCGAGCCGTCGTATGGTTTTATACGACGATATACACGTGTTTTTGTTCCAGCGCCTCAGAAGCCATCAGAAGCCATGGATATTTTCATGTTTTATTTTCCTATTTTCTGTAAAAAAAAAAACACCTCCATCGATGACGGGAGCAAATCCTTCGGGAGCTCAATTATTCGTAAATTTATCTACCATCCATCCGTTGGGGTTTCGGCGCAAAAAACTAGTTTCCGTTGTTGCTGATGGAGATGAATATCCTTGTGTCCGGATGCCCTCCGGGAGCATTGTTTGATTGCGCCCAAGACATGGAAGACACCCAAAAGTCACACCGCCCCCCAAAAAAAAGCACTGAATGCGGTGCGTGTTCGATCCGCACAACATCCTTTGGAGGACAACGGGTACGAAGGATGCGATTTGGTCATTTTCTGCTTTTCAACAAGCAAATAGAAGCCAATGTGGGATAATATAAATTTCACATCACAAATGGAACGAATAAAACGGAGGCACAGCACGGTGTCAGACACGGTGAATTCCCCACGGTGGGAGATGTTGCCAACCAACCCGAGACGATGGACGTGACTTCTGCTTCTGCTTCCTCCTTCGACGGGGGAGTTGTGGAAATGGTGAAAAGTTATTTTATTTAATAGAACCGACCCCACCTATCCAAAAACCCCTTATTTCGATGCAACACCAAACAAAAAGCATCCCTTCGTAAATGTAAGGCCACTCCTGGCTTGCTTAATAAATTCCAGTCACATCGTCATTGCCAAAAACGATTCACATACCCGTATTTTCGGTGGCATGTATTATAGTTTCCCTTTTTCTATGGGCGCCCGAAAGAGTATCATTCCCTCACTCTCCCCATTAGACAGTGTGCGTATAGAGTGGGCACCACGGGCGTCTAGCAAAATGAAAGGACCATCGTTTGTGCCTGTGGCCCTTTCTTAAAGGCTTGCAGGCCGAAACTCATCTACATCCCATCTTCATCCCCCGGGTCGCGTGTCGGACCCATCTGGACACTTGACGAATCGGGTCGCAATATTAAGCCCCCAAGGGAAAGAGGCTTCCCTATTGAAGGGTGAGAGAGAGAGAACATTTCTGTGTGAGGGGAGTACAATAAAAAAATGTGTGCAAATAGAAACGCAAAAAAGCATTTCCACTCATCAATCGCACTTGAACGATTGGATTTCGATTGGCGAGGTAGCTCATCAAGAGGCATCAAGAGATGGCCGTTTCGATGACTTTTGAAAGTTGATGAAAAAGCGAGCAATATTGCTCTATACACATTCTTTATTCTTACCCCTTTCCCGGGGGGTTGCGTACCATTGATTGAAACATTAGAATCGGATCCTTCTAGTAATAAAGGTTGTTTCGCATTTACAATCAATCTCAGCCCAAAATAAAAGGAAGAAAGAGAAGAATGTAATCACCATTAGGAGAATATTTTCACTTCCACAAAAAAACCCCAAAAAATGGAAATGAACTTCACTTGCGTACCCGATGAATGATAGTCATAAGATAGCCAAAGCTGAAAGGATAAAAGCAAAACTCCTCCCCACTTCCTTTGCCATTTTTCTCACCGAAAGATCATCTCATTCTCGGTTGCGAATTGACTGTGTGGTTAATGTGAGGAATTGTAGGCAAGCAATAAGGGTAACTCGTGAAGGTAAAGGACATCAGCTTGAGTGGTGATGTATAATGCCAGCAAAGATGGAAAGGATATCCCCGACGCACGACTGGTGGATTGGCTTTTTTTTGGTTGTTGAGGGTGCGGATCGAAACGAAAGGCAAAAGGGCCTAGGGTAGTTTCAACTCGACCGACACTATCTCACCTCGTGTTACCGGATGACCTCCGCTCCGGACCGGATCGAAACATGTTACGCCAGGGTTTTTACGGAGGGAACGGAGGACGACGATTGTTGGGGTTGTCCTTCTATTATTCATGCGATTGTCTCTAAAATCACGAAATGAGATTTATTTCCGAACCATTCCATTTTACCATACGGAACGATCCAACGGTGAACAGTAATAGAGAAATTGGACCTACTCTTTCCCTCTCTTTTCCCTTCACTCCCCCCCCTCCCCCCGTGTCTGTAAATGCAAACCAACAAATCGTACCGTCCGGTTAGTTTCATGTTCGCAATCTGTCAAACGAACGAGCAGCCCCATTCACCGCGGGGAATGGGGATGAACTGTTAAGTTTTCGGTAGGTTTTCCATCGCTTCCATCATCGGTGCCCGGTTTTTCCGGGACTGGTGAATTATTAACATTGGCTTTCCCTCTTTCCAGTTAAACCCGTGTCCCCCTTTCAAGTGTATTTGAGTGGATTCACTGAAGCGTTGAATTCATTTTACTGTCCCTATATGAAGCTTCGGACGGGCGGGGCCGGGTCCCATCTTTTTAAGCTGAGGGTGAATGTGAATAGTGAAATGATTATGATTGGACAGATCTGGCAGATATGAAGATTGTGTCGAGTTTATGCAATCATTAGCATATTTTAAAAGCTGAATAGGATCGAATTACACGAAGTTAGTGGTGTACCAAATATGCTTAGTTATGGTTTTTTCGGCGTTTATATCGTGGTAAGGAATGTGTTTTGCAAGTTTTGATAAATATTTTAGTTGAAAAAAAAAATCTAGGTGAGACGTAAAAATCATAAACGATCAAATATATAACAAATGTTGCTAAATGTTTATTTTTATCGGCAAAAAATTTGGTTTTTTCTTAAAATGATGCTTTCCTGTTTTGTTTAAACATGATTAAACCCTATGAACTCTGCATTCACAGATACTTTGAAGTCAATATTTTTGTTCATAACATTCAACGGAATTCTTCCTCAAGTGGATACAATGAAGTTCCATTAAGTCGAGTAAAATTGAAAAAAAATCTAAAATATTCTTATTTTCGTATTTATTAGCCTTTACATAAAATTAATGAAAGATTAAACAATTTAACTTTAATATGATGTGTGTTACATGTTTTACTGTCTTGCAAATGTAAATAGGTTGTTTTAAATGCTACGTGAATTATTAAAAATATA
Organism: Anopheles longipalpis; assembly: GCA_016170015.1. Lineage (NCBI taxonomy): Eukaryota > Metazoa > Arthropoda > Insecta > Diptera > Culicidae > Anopheles > Anopheles longipalpis. The sequence continues at coordinate 25,626 of STHD01003356.1, read as the reverse complement.
AATAATTTGACAATTATCAAACTTTTAATTGCATTTCAAAGTGATCAACGGTCTCAAATAAATAGTTATAAATGTAGTTTTTGGCAAACCCTGCAAAATGCAGCATTTATAAATGTGAATTTCAATCTTCTTCTTGGCTTAACGACCTTACAGGTCACGCCGGCCATTTCTGGCTTACTAGAATTATTTTACCACGTAGCCGGATAGTCAGTCCTTGCTACGGGGGAACGATCCGGATGGGATTTGAACCCGGTCCTGCCGTGTGGACCGGCGCCGTTTATCACATGCACCACCTGACCGCCCCGTGAATTTCAATCGTTACATTCATTAATTCTACAAGCTTGTTCCTTAATTGTTTATTAATAAATTCTTTACTATTTATTAATAAAAAAACTATTAATAATTTAATTTTTTTAGTCTTCACTTTTTTAAATTGTTTGTAAAACTATGATAAAATAATGAAAATATATATTTTAAACCCAACGAAATTTTTTTTAAAGCTAAAAAAACATTTGGTCTTATAATTATGGCACGCGCTGTACAAATAATTTCAAAGCTAAATTCAAATTTCAATATATCATATTCATCTTTACTTTAATAAAAGGCAAACACCATTTAATCATCAAAAATCTCAACCCATGCTTGTCCCACAATTTTCACGTTCAAATTGCAAACCACTGGCAGAACCAAATTTTGAGTTCCCAACCAATCCTTTGGTTAACCTTTCCCCAGCAGTATATATGCAACAAAACAAATGGGGATGACAAATTAAATCATATCTCCAGCGTTTGTGGTTTTTTTCTTTCCAGCCCATTGCACTGTCTCAAATTTTGCATACGATCGTGACAAAACCGCCGTGGAAACATCGGTCACGGAAGCAACCCAACCGTTTTAGTGTCACTTAGTGGTCAATAGTGATAACGCAGCAACCGCCTCCTGTGTTTTTTTTTATGGCCGTTTCAAACAACTGCCCTGCCTCGTGCCTTCGACGGTCGGAACAATGAAATTCGATTAAAATTTTATTACTTTTCCAATCATTCGATGGGAGTGTTTGGGTGGAACGAACCACCAAACGGTGGATGGAAGGATGGTAGGAAAGAACGGAGAGATTCACATCTTTTTCTCACCACCAAACTCACAAAACGTGTCGCAACAAACCATGCGGCGCATCCCATCCCATGTGAATGATGCTTTTTTTTTTACATTTCTCCCTCCAAAAAAAGAAATGAATTTCCACCATCACAACCCAAACAGGATGGGAAATGGTTTGAATTTCTGACCTACACCGGTAGGTGGCTGCTTTCTGCCCTTCACGCGCTTCACAATGTTTTACTGCGCTCAGTTTCCGATGTCATATTGTAGCTCATAAATAACTTCTTTTTTTTTTTGGGTATGTGTTGTTCGCCTGTTGTAGTGGCGAGCGGTTGACAGTTTTGTTCTGGTTGAATGTAATTTTTTTTGCTCATGTTCTTTTTTCATTTCTCACCAGCAAGCATTCCTGAATCCATTACTAAATGTCGGGAATGCAATCGGGTTTTTTACAAATTTTGCGGGTGTGCAATGCAATAGTCTACAGTGGCCAACCGAAATGACCACCAAATATGGTAGCAAAAATCAAACACTTGAAGCGTTAACGTACGGTTCAACGGTTGCTAGAAAGCAATTCCCCCCCCCCCCCCCAAAAAAAAGAGGAACTTTTAACAAGTCAAAACTACCGAAATCCGATCGTTGGAAAATGAAATTGGTTTGCTTGCAAACGGGGAGATTGCTAAAATGAAAATGCCATGAAACATTTCTACAGCGCAACGCTTAGAGGAACCTTACGCATGCGTGTATGTGTTCGGGGAGAAAGAAAGAAAAAAAAACGAACTTTGCCTATCACTTACAATCCACTCGTGTTTTTTTTTTCGTTTTGAAAGTTTTGAAAATATTCTACTACCAATATACAAAACCTTTACTTTTTGCTGAAGAAAAAAAAATGAACCACCGTTAAAGGAAGCATCACAACAAAAAAAATGGCGAGGAAAACCCTCCAGAATCGAATAACGCTCGAAAAATGATTGAGAAATGTTTGACTCGCAACCCTTGATGGGTTGTTGCCCAGAACCCAACAACCCCGCACCGGAGCGTCCGTCAGCGGAGAGATGAAAATTATTGATCCTGAGTGTATCCTCTGCTTGGCGTGCTGGAGTTCCCCGGCACTGCGCGTATATTGATAAATGCTTGATGGGGTTTACTTTTTCCAATAACGTCTATAAATCATTCATCGCAGCGTGTGCAAAACCGGACATAACGTCCTTTTTCCTTTTTTTTTACTATTAAAATGACGATCCCTTGAGAAGAGGTCGGATCTGAATCATGAAATAAAATGCACATCATACACGTACGCTAGGTTTTTGTGGTACGGCCCAACAGGACACGCCTATCGGGGGGTGGCTGTGTGAGTGCGTCGTGTGTGGTCGTGATAATGGAACGAATAAAGAAAACAACTTCTCAAACTCATTCACTAACTGGTACGATCGTGTGTGTGTGTGTGTGTAGCAAAGCCAACGATTTATCTTTTTTTTTGCTTCAATGAAGTTTTAAGGTGATTTATCGGTTCCGGGTGTACTTAAATTGTGGCAAATAGGAGGGAGTTAAAATTTTGTCCAAAAAAAGGATCACACTTTTACATTAGGTTAATTGCATAATATTTATGTACTACACTTTTACAGAGTATCCCTTGCGTTATTTCATAGTTTTACAAAATTTGATAGAACGTGACAGAGCAAAGTGAAAATAAACTTGTGTGAAACTAGCATGAATAAACTCTCGACAAACAGTGATTTTTCATCCCCCATATAGCACAACACACACACAGTTCGAAATCTGGATGTGAATTGTGGCTTTCAATGGCAGTTTTGAATCTGGAACGATGTGTACAAACTTTACTCTACTCGTAAAAGGCGTTGTTGGTTAAGATTAATGTTGTTTACTCCATACAGCAAATGGTACTTTTTATTGTTTCGCTGAAACAAACTAGCATGTGCCATTTATGTGGGTAGAATATATTACTTTGAATTTTAATAGCGCATTGGATTTATTTGACTTTTTTCCTACTCTTTACACTACAAGAAATTATATCGGGTAGGAAACTTTATTGTTATCACATAACAGCAGGAGCGGTTGTCGTTGAAATGTTTCTGGAAGCAAAGAGTTCAGAAACATATTTTTCAAAAAATTATTTACAGCTGATTGTAAAAATTAATTTCTGCTTTTCCTCTCTTAAAATAATAATTCGATTTCTAATCAAATTTTACTACTATAAAACAATTATTTTGTCTATTTAATACCATAGCATGAAACAAAAGAGGGGCAATATTAATTTGCTTGTAGAGAAAGTGTTTAGGGATGATTGAACTATAACGTAACTAAAAAATTTTATAATTTTTTATCTGCTCCCTCGCTATCGCAATTAAACGTAATGCCTTCTATTATTCACGTAATATTTTGGCTAACCCTCCAATCCCCACCCGCACTCATCTAGTAACAAAAAATGAAAAAAAGGATTTTAATGTCTGAGGATTGTCATACCAATGGATTTTTGATCTTTCGATCGTATCTTATCAATTGTATCACAGTAATTTCTTGAAAGATAAACAGACGTTTTGTTTTATTAGTATGTTTCTAAAATAATTTTAGCAAAATAAATGTTTAAAAAGTGTCTTTGTTTTTATCAAATTTTTGTAAAGAACTTCTAGAAAAATATTTTATTTTGACAACCGGCCAGTTTCATCATCATTATCGAAAACATTCTTACAAAATGAGCTTTGTTTGCTATACCTTTATACTTTGCTATGCTCGAAGAATCGTTTCCAGAAGGTTTTTAACCGTACGATCATGAGGTAATTTTCGAAAGATAAGAGTCGAACAATACTTTACTTTTCGCACTACTTATTCAACCTATCAATCATTTGTTCCATAGGTTATATTTTTCACGCATGCTTTAAGAAACTAAAATTTTCGAAGTATCTTTTTTTATCTTATTTTATGTAACGTAACACAAAATTGAACCCTACCTCCTCTTTGTGTAACAAATCGTAACGCTTGAAGTATCCCCCTCTCGTCGCTTTCAACATTACGTTACACATTGAATGATCCCTCAAAGGAATAATGATTTCACACACGAGCTGAATACCTTTCGATTCCCTATACACCTCGGAAAATGTTTCTCAGTTTTCTACAGGACAAATCAATCCTTGTTTTCCTTGGGTAGATTAGGATGGAGTTCCCGAAGGTAGCCTTCGTATTTTAAGCTTTTTGATACATTTGCTTCGTATGGAAAATTGCTCTACTTTTAAGGAACGGTGAACCACATAGTAAAGAAAAAGCTATTCCAGTAAAGTCTCAAGCTATTCAAGTCTTTGGAACAACATAAACCCGGCTCAAAACCGCGCACGATCGAGCTCCGTCTTCTAATAAATCAAAACACATAAAGTTTACATTGAATTAAGCAAAAAATATTCGTATGATTGAGAATATCCTGCAAATGTACATACGCTTTAAAGAGTTTCGGCTATCAGAGCTCAATACGAAAAAGCTTGTAGAATTGACATTAAGAATCTTGACAAATCTCAAGCAGAATTCCAGTTCTTTTTGATTTCCAATAATCAGAAAACTTTTCCAAATCAAATGCGGAACGTACACATGACAGACTACGCTGCTAATTTAATAATAACAGTTTAATAAGCCAATCGCCTAACTAGCGTTCTGTGACTTTAACCTCCCTGCTGCATACATCTAATTCATAATTTAAAGCTTAAACCACAAACTAACACTCACACTCAACACTCCACTGTGGTGCGAAGGGACAAAATCAATTATTCTAAAAAGTGTCGATTCCGGTTGCCACATCCTGTGGCAAATTTATTGCTGCCAATTATATGACAGCGAAACCAAAAAACAACACATACACATACGAAAAAGTTTACAATCATACATCAACCACAACAATGGCAACCATGAACTCTTTGGACGACTTTTTACTTGTCCCAAGCTCTCACACACACATAAAAAAGGACAAACAGTAGCGACGTTGATGAAATATTCAGGAAGCAACCTGTAAAACTCAACAAGTTACGATTTGCCTTCGGCGTCCGGATGGAAGCTTTTTTTTGTAGCTACTTTTATTCACCTCACACCAGTACCAACAGTCGTCACACATAGGGTGAATGTTTTGCTAATTTCATTTACACCAGCAAGTCAGTCCAGTCCCTTGATGTTTTTGGTGGGGGCTCGTCCGTTCCCCGAAAAGAATCGTAAAGTAAACGCTGGCAGATGATTAAAATGCTGGAAATATTATGCCTAACGATGACCGAGCAGGACCGGTTAGCATAATTTTGTCCCCCGTACTTAGTTCGAGGGGAGGAAGGTTTTTTTTGTTGTTGCTGTTGTACGTGTGTGTGAGTGTTTGGCAAAATGCGGAAGGGATCGCTTGTCCCTTCTGGGTGGCTCTAAATTAGTGAATATCATAGCCACCTAAAAAAAAAGGGCAGGGTATAAACACATTTGCCAAACCGTGGCGGCAAGGGGGTAGGTTGTGTTTTTATGTGCTTTTTAGTTCAGCATGTCACGATGATAATAAAAACATAGTCATGAGTTCTACTGAAAGTGTCACTGGAAGGCAAAATGAAGCCATTAAATATGGCACTTGATTGTGTGGTCTACCCGTGCTTTTGGTGTCGAATGTGTTGAAATGGAAGAGAGGTGCCGTCTAGCGTAATGAGTTGTTTCTTTTTTCTTACACTGTTTTTTGTGGTTTTTGAAGTTTTTTAGGAAATAATTTCCCTTTTAAATTGAAAATTTCACTTATGATGAATAAATTAAGGATGTGGGCAATTCTAGTACAGCTCGAATCCCAAGCCTTTTTGGTAGAATTTTTCAATCTCGAAATAGAAGTATTTGGCGGTATAAATTAAAAATGTGATCTTTGCGAAAACAAACTTGGTATTAGTTAAGTTTATAAATTTTATTAGGCTGTCTAATGGTGTGTCTAATGTATGTGTTAAATGGTGCCAGTTCAACAAGACAGCAGCGGGTACGAAATCTCATCCAGACCGTCATCTCATAGCAATAACTGACTATCTGGCAAAATTGGTAAAAATTAGTCTATTAAGCCAGAAATGGCCGGCATGACTTAATCGAAGATAAATAAACTATATTGCTAAATATTTCCAAGAAACGTGATAAAATCCTTGAATATTTTCAAATTTTGCTAGAATGTTCTTCCTCCTCAAAATTCAATAATTTTTATTGCCATAAATCTTTCTAAGTGCTATAAATCTTGCCATAAAAATTCTTCAATCATTTGTGTAACTATGGCTTTTTACATTTATTGAAAACGACAAAAAAAATTCCATCGAATCACATAAGCCACATATGGTTTATGTTTTTCCTCCTTTGTAATTCCCTTTTATTGCTCATTGACAGCAAAATTTTGCAATCGTTATTGGCGTGCCAGATCTCCAGAAAATGATTTATTTCAATATGTGTCTCCTTGCCAGAAAAAATGCTGTCGAATGAATATTCAATTCCATAAGCAAAACACTTAAAATGTTGCTTACGTTTGCGCATCACGAAGACAGCTATAAATCAACGATGGATCAAGCAAACGATATTGTATTTCTTACGTATTATATCTTACGTATTGTCAAACAGGCTATTTTGTGTCCGAATGCTTTTGTTTTTTGTTTGATTTTGTTGACGAATGTAAAGAAAATGTCTCCTTCTTGAGATAAGTGAGAGGAGTGAGAAATGCAATAAAATTTGAGCAATATTTTCATCATAATAATTTAATTAGGTATTGTTAAACTCTATTTAAGATCCTTGTTTATATGCAAGGTTTATAACAGTTAATCTAGTTTGTTTTACGGATATATTTTTATTGAAATCTAACTGTGATATACAAATTACAGTCACGAATTTTAATTTTTTATTTCACGGGATTATTTCATCACTTATGAATCAATTTTGCTTAATGTCGTAAGAATAATTGCAATTAAAAATAGAAACACAGAAAGTAACAAATCTCGCTCGCTTCTTGTGAACAAAACGTCTCCGTCAAAGACAGACGCGTCAAGCTATAATCGCGTCTTTGCAAAATGTAAATCGTTTTCGTTTGCTAAAGATTTTTCACTTCAGCAGTTGAACGGCATTGGTGGAGGGAGAAAACTATCATTAAAATGATGGCCCAAAATACAACGTAACGGACTTGATGCAGTAGTTAAATTTAACGAGACTTTATAACTGGTGTCCAGCGTTGGGGTTTGGGTTTTCTTTTCTTTTTTTTTTGTTCGTGCGACATTTATTTTTCCACACCGATGGACAGACAATAATGGTCTCGAAAGTGCTGCTTTGTTACAGCGGTTCCGCTTCGCTATTGTACTCAGTCACCTTGCAAAATCGGAAACAAATGAAGTTTGGTTTGGCTGTGATAAATGGAAAGGGATATTTTTTTTGTTTTGTTTGAATATTTAACCAAAAACCGCTTTTGGTATATCCGGACCTGAGTCTGCTAGGAAGTTGTTTGAATTGAGATTTTCTTGTCTATCCCACTTCCGGAGAGTAGTTCGGTACCGTAGGAGCGCACTCAGCAAATTAGCTGACCAATAATGGTACAAGAGTTTCTCGGTAACATTGTAACATGGACGACTTAAACGAAACTCCATTTAAAATCGTCGCTCTAGTTCTCGTTTTGGTTGAGTGTGCAGCTATCCACTATCACCAAATGAGGTATACATAAAAGTTAACCGTCGGAACAACATACCACAAAAAACCGTTTTAGTGCTTGGGTGAACTCAAACGTCCATTGTAGTTTCCCTTCGCCGAAGTGAAGTTGATTTGGATTTTTCCTTTCAGCAATTGAATGAAAATTCCTCATCCTTCCAACGCACGCTCTCCACTGACTGCAAAAGCGAAATTAAGTTCCTTTGCTACAGCAACATAAAACAATTCCATTATCCAACGATACGTTTCAGGGAAACAGCTCGCGCACTCGTGTACGTTTTGTTGTCCGTGACATTAATTAACGTTTTCCGGTGAGATTTCTATGAATTACACTGAACGCGTTGATTCTATTCCAGCATCGGAATATCGTGTTAATGCGCTCGATGAGATGATGTACTTCTTCGTTTCGGATGCTTTGTGCACTGCTGACAGCCAGTTTTTTTCTTGATTCAGAAGACTTGCGTCGTCTGGGCACAGAATGGACAGAGGATTATAAATAGAATATCCTTGAAATCGTATCAATGAACTTCAGTGTCGGTGTAAATAGAATTACGTTTTACAAAGTAAAGTCAAATTGATCAAAAACGATTTTTTATGCAAGATCGTCGATTTATCGGCTGGCGGAATATCGATTGTTTCTAAAAATGGCTTCCGGACAACTACTTTTCCGAATATAAAGAAGGTAAAAATATGTTTTTTTTTTTAATTTTGTGTCATTTTTATTCAAATACCTATCGAATTGGCCGTAGCATCCGAATTTCGATGCTCAAGTCACATTAAGCATTACCAATGGTTTCAATGAATTTCTTTCCTTCCGCTAATTTCTCGACACGGCGTTGAACGTTGCTAAAGATTTCTATTTTTTAAACTCGGTCGAATGAGTTAAATGGTATAAATATTTATTTAATCCTTTAAATATTTATTAGCCTATGCAAATTGAATTCCCTGATTACTGCGGGACAACAGACACCCGGACAATTGATGCTGAAGTTCTAGTGCAGATGAGTTTTGCAATACAAACAGCATTAGCTGTACAGTTTATTTTACGGAATTCAGTACTAAACAGCATTCTTGTATATTTTTTTAATAGCAAATATATACGATTTTTTGGGTTGCTTTTGATATTTTACAGAACTTAAGAAAAGGTTAGGTATGTATATTAAACATTGTTAGTTCTTTTTATGCTTTACAATGCGACACTGAGCCTTCGTAGCTAGCAAATTATTCAAAACCATCCCACACAGACACACAATATGTCACCGATTCCAGATACACTCAGTTGAACTCCAAGCGTTCATTAGTTTTGCTTGGACAAGATATTGCCATGCCAGTTTTGCGGAAATTGCGTACCGGATGATCCCATCGCGATAGTAACAAACCACCGAACGAAGGAAATGAACTAAGATTAATACGCCGCACACCACATTTGCGGCTTCGTGTTCGACTCTATATCTTTGACAACCGAGTCAATCTCCCGAGGCAACGGTAAGAACGAACCGGTGTCCAAAAATTATTGCTATCGCGTAGCGACACCATTTACAACCCATGCACACATTTGCAGACGAGACCCGGGAAGCAACCTGCTCAAGGAGATAAACGACCCTTTCAGTGTACTGCTGCCGGTGTGTTCTAGCTCAAGCAAAATCGTACGAGGAGCAACTACAGCCTCGTCCGGTAGGCTCGTGTAACAAATCGACATCTATCGTGATGTGTCTCGGTATATCCAGCCGGACTGAAACCACGCGGAATTTCTATTCCAAGCGTCAATTTGAACTCCACTTGTCAATGTCAGGGCGATACTGCCGAATGGCGGGTTTGGGCACATTCGAGATTATTTGAAAGCTTTTGTCCAACTAGCTGCTATTGTTAAAGGCTACCGACCTGGGCTTTGTTGGGGGGGGGAGTGAAAATCCAGCCGCATGAGACACGATATTCAGCCAGCAGTCAAAAGTGGTTCCTTAGTGGAAAATTGCATTCTAGACACGATCTTCGTGATGGAAATTTGAATGTATTGCAATTTGGGAGTTTGCTGAGTTCAAACTAACTCGAAAAGGTATCTTTCGTTTGATAAAGGTTCTTTAAAATCTTGTCCTCATGGCGATAAAAACTTGTTTTAATACTAAGCCTAGCTTTCTCTAGCTGTTCGTCTAATTTCTCAATTAAAATGGAATTTGTCCCATTTCGAAGATTTTGTAATCCGTTATTCCCGACACGTTGCAGTCATTTGCAAAAGATTAAAGTACAAATTACGGCGCCATTCAAGTTCACCTTTAATGACAAATTTCAACACAACCCTGATCTGGGGGTCTTCAAATCCTTCAACAGCCCCCGATCAGAATGGGAAGGGAAAAATGTTTAGTGCCGTTTGCAATATTGCTGCACGACTTCTGATGACTGATGGGTGGAAATCGTTTATTTACAGCAAGGAAAAATGTCATAAACAGACAAATGAGATCCCGAGCGTACCGCAATTCGCAATAAAAGAAACGATGTGTTTTACGATTAATTTCATTTTATTGGTTTCTAGTCGTGCAGACACAAATGCCGATGTTACCAGTAAAATGTACTGCGTTCGATGTTCTTTTTTCTTCGCTGTTTTTTTTCTTTTTGCACACGCCATGCTTTGTTGTCTCCTAGCAGCAGCTGTACGGAAACGACCAGTCTATGTTTGTTCAGGCACCGGAAATTGTGTTCCTTATCGTGCTCACATACCATACTAAACAATTCGTTTGATCCTCGCATTTGCTATTGAGAAGATACTTTCAGTCAATAACGCTACAGCGTCCCGTGTATTGACAACAAAAGAAAGGCATTGAAAATGATTGAGATGAAGCGGTAGATTTGTCTGCGCAGAAAGAAAATTTAATGAAAATCGATGTTGTTTTTATGGTGGTTCCTTTACGCCTAAAAGTATACTGTCTGCGAACTTTAAGGAGTTATCCGTTCTTAACAAAACATTAAGAACTTTCAAATCAATTTTAAATATATTTAGTATTATCTTAATTTTTACATTCGATACATTGTGCAGAAAAGTATGGATTTTCCACTTCATAAAATTTGTTTCAAAATTTCTTTTCTACGCCTAAAGTTATGCAATTTAAAGTTATAATCTTCTTAATTCAGATTTGAATTTTTGTGACAATGTTCTTAAAAGTACAACTCGTAAAGTCTTCTATTTTTTTAAATCTATTTTAAAAAATTTATGACAGCCAATTTATGCTTTCAAAACAATTTCCAATCCATTTACTATAATCACACCGGTAACATTTTCTAAATTAAGTTAATTTAGTTATCATGTCCGTTTGTTAAATAATTCTCTCTATTGCAAAGTTATAATGGCATTGGTACAAAGAGCAGCGAGAAAAAGAAAACATCGTTACAAAAATTTCCAAACTAAGAACAATGCTTCGTGGAGACACGCAACTAAAAACTATACTTCCGTCTGACGGAGTATTCAAGCGTGTTGAAAAGCAACAGAAAATGTGCGCACGTGTAAAAGAAAGAAAATGTAAAACAAAAAATCTTTACCAAAGTAAACCACAACCATAAAGCGGCAAGCAAAAGGATAACGATGGAGGTGGGAAAAAAGGTAACGATGGCAGAGTACACAACGCCAAACCAAATCAAATTATTGTTTTGTGCAGTGAGTTGCGGTAAAAGAAGTATCCAGAAACAGCAGAAGCACTATCGGAGGAAACTAAGACTGTGGTTAGAGTTGGAGTGTTGAGTAGCACACAAAAAAAATGGGCGAAACAGCACAATCGGTGTAGAAAACCCCCGGTACAAAACCAGACAGAACTATACCATCAAGTACTGTCCCCCGCCTAGGATGGGTGTACTCAAAGGTGCTTTCGAGTTCACTTTTTGCAGATAATTTTTTTTCGATGTTTTTGTTTTGTCGCTTTACAGATTCCATTGTTGACCGGCACCGATGGCCGTTCCCGTTCAGTACACCGAGCAGGGCGGTAAAGACAGAAGAAAACTTAATACTGTTCATTGACCAAGCAGAAACTACAAAGCGAAAGAGAGAACGGAGAGAGGAAGGAAGAAGAAAAAACGGCACGAACCAACACTCTGTGGGTTTGTGCAGCATTCAGGCGAAACTTTTTCGCTAATTTTGTTTGCTAAACCTTCGACCAACAAAGTAAAAACCCTCGTCGGAATAAGGCATTGCCGGTTTGTTGGGGACAGCAGGTTCAAAGCGATCGGTGACTGCTGCAGCTGTCACATTGGAAGCGTTGGTGTACGGGTGTGTGTGTGTGCGAGCTTTTTTTTATTAGTTCCATTCAACTTGCACATTGTTTGTCCTTTCTTCTCGGGCCGATGGAATGATAAGACATATTTTCTCAAAGGGATTCATTGAAGAGCTTCAACGAGAATTTTGTTATTTGTCGGTGTGTGAGTGTGTTAACGATGGACAGAGACTTGAGACTTTGCGCTTAATTAATGAAGCTTTTGAACAATTGCCACACTCCATTCTGTTTGCATGGTAATAGAGAAACAAGCAAGTTATTTCAACTCATCACCAGTAATGTATTTGAAAGTATTTTGTACATAAGTCTAGCAAACAAATTACAGGAAAAATATCAACTTTCGTCCAGATATTCATATTTTAAATTTATATTGTATTCAACCAAGCTGGGAAAACAAAAGTGAAACCCGGGCGATGGTAATTCGTGGGGTCTGTCCCTTAGCACCGCGTCCATCATTCGCTACATCATAATGCTCGGCGGTCACCGCTTATGCAAACCCCTACCAGCAAGTGGATAAAGTTTTTGGGCAAACTTTTCAATCCTTTTGACGGCTTTTATACTAATTGAATTTTTCTGCTCGTCCACTCCGCACCAACTCCATGCACCCAGTCCAACCATGTTTACCAAACAAAAAAAAAAAAAGGACATGGTCCACCTTTTAACGTAAAAGAGCACACACAAAAAAGGAGGACGACATCAACGAGCATCTGGGCAAAATAAAGCATCAAACGGCCGAAACGAACGGGAAGAAAACAAGCATTCGACTATCTTTGCACAGTTTTACCGTAAAACATTCCACTGTTTACATCTACTTGACTCAATGGGGTTCTACCGAAACATGGCTCGTCCCTTTTCCCCGATATCGGTCTCTCTCCCTCCTGCATCCCAGGCCATCGATGGACCATGCGGGCCATTTTGGTCGTAAAATTTTTCGGTCCCAAAAAGGCTCTTAAGAAAAATGCCTTCCCAAAAAAGGAATGCGATCCTTCCCGTGTTTCGGGTGGTTTTTTTTTTGTATGTTGGCAAAGTTTGTGCTAAAGCATGCCGCATCACCACCTAAAGCATCTTCCGCCAATCATCAGGTCGTCGGACGAACTGAGTCCCTCCCCCACGGCAGGAGTTTGGGGAGCACATTTTATCCTTGAAAATATCCTTCGATCGGCCATTTATGCGACTTGTTGCGAGGCACCAATCGACTTGATGGATCTCAACCATCAGCAATTCGTCTGCGTCCGTCCACGCGCGCCTCTAAACCGTGGAAGATGCGTTCAACAGCTGCCGACCGGGGGTTTCGTAATGGGGTGGGTATTTCGCCTTTTCTTTCCATTTTCCAAAGGTGCGTAGGTTTTTTCTCCGCTTGGCATTAATAGTCGTCGTCGGTCGTAAAAATGTGCCGGCATTGGGAAGTAAAATAAAAAATCCCATGCTCCATTTAGTTTTACCAGCGATATTTTTTGTTGTTGTTGTAATTTTTTTTTCAATACCCCTTTTTTGTATGCTGAGGCATTTAACGGTTGGGAAAGTAGCAGCTGACATTTTTTTTGTTCACGGTTTAGTGTGCGGTACTCCTTTTACTCATCTTCGATTCTACAATCCTTTATGGTACGTGTCGATACTTCGATAAGGAATAAAAATATTGGTCACGAAATTTCATGCCTTTTGATTATATGGTTCTATACGGGAATATTTAACGGCTAAGGTTCGTGTAAATACGGTCAAGAATTAAACGATTGTCTAGATGTCAATATCGGTTTTATGATTTAAAGCATGTTTTCGCTTCAGACGTGTATTTATACTTAAAATTTTATTTTAATAATGTAAACGAGAATGATTTCTTCTCTATTTGGGGATAAGGATATCATCTAATATTATTCACACAATTAAACATTTGCCGTCCGTTAACCATGGCATATCAATTGTTAGGATATTCATGAGGTATCAGGTTTTACGATAGTGAACAAACAAAATTTTACTAATTGGTTTAATAACTATTTTTTTTGCTTTACACGCAGCATGCTATGTAATCAAAGAAAGTAAAATTAAAAATATTTCTTTGTAAGATAAGGTATTATTTTTTTTCAATAACCAAACAGAGATACAATACGGCTAAATGCCGTAATAATTAAGGATAAATGAATGAAAAATAAAAAAGATACATTTTTATAGATTGTACCCTTATTTCGCTGAGAACTAAGATTTTAACAAACAACTAAAATTTGTAAAGCACAAACCAAAAAATTTACGAATTTTTTATTGAGCACTAAAAAAATTCAACCGCCCTGCAATAGAAAGAAGCGAGGAATAAAGTACACAAATATACATTGGATTAACCTATGCGAGGGGTTGGCGGTCGGCAAGGATGTCGCCTGTTTTTGGGGCATTATCGGTCAGGCCTATGAAATTCCATGCCTATAAAAAATAAGCATCCACTCCAGTCCCCGTCTCTCAAAGGCTTCGTGGAAAAAACAGTATAGAAAACTATGGGAATACTAGAGGAAAATAAAGCTATTGCCTGCGCTGAGCATTTACGACTTTATGACTGAGATACTGGAAATTAGATGTTGAACATGCCCCAACATGTTAGGACACTACACATATCTTGTACATAGGCTCCATTTCGACAACCTATCCTTGCGTCAGAACGGTGATTCAGTATTTGGCGACTTTCTGCATCCAGACCAGCATCATCAGCAAAAACCCTTCGACAGATTCTGGTTGAGAGACTTCCGGATGCAAAAGTAGCCTTGGAGTCACCTATTTAAATCAGCGGTCTACTGGGAATTGACTGGGAGGTGAAGATCATCAAAATATACTAATTGTCGTCGATCCAATGCTCTACTTTGTACCTGGTGATGAACAGCAGAGGATCGAACGATTTCGACCTGCTAAGTACACTGCACACTGCTGCAAGAAATAGCAGTCATCGTTCTGGATAATTCTCTATAGTTCCTTTCCCTCCTTTGACATGTTTAAATTAACATTAGTTCAAGAAATAGAACTCTTATTCTCCATTTGTTTATATACTATGTCATCAACATTGTTGGAAACAACAATACTGAGTTTAATGAAACAATTCTTAAATGTTCTTTGTAAACCCAACCCACTTAGTATATAAGACGATAATCGAGTTCTGATAATCGGAGACCAGCTTAAAATCACATCATTGTAAAACCGCATAATATTCTAGACAAAAATATATTTAAAATAAACATCGCGTGAAAACATTGTCAAGTTTACCCCACAATGGCTCACCTTTTGCAAAGGTGTACCTTTAATTGATTCAAACGTTTAAACAACATTTAACGAGAAAATGTAGACCTTCTCATTGGAAATTGGAAGCCTTTCGACGCCAACTTCGGGACAAAGTCCCAACACCAACAAAGTCATTACATCCCTCTACCCATACGAAGCCATCAGATTCAATTTAGCTGACGTATTGTGCAAGAGTGAATAAATTTCTCACCCAGCCCATACGGAATCATTAAATCTTGCAAAGCTTTCACCCCTTATGGCTCTGCTACACATTCAAACTATTGATGACGTGTGTGTGTGTGTGACTGAAGCCTTTCGAGCGTTAATGATGTAAGGAAGAAAATTAGTTCCTATTTGCTAGTAATTTACCAAAACGCGTAACAATATGGGTTGATTCCTTTTGCGGTAGATGGGTGCAATTTTATTCGCATTCGATGTTTACGTTGCTCGACAGTTGCTTAATTGCGTACCGTATGGTAAGTTATGCAAAAATGAGACATTTTAATTAAATTGAATTTTCTTGATGATTCCATCCAATTTTACACCAGGTTTACGCTTAGCAATGGGGATTAGTACCGAAAGTTAAGTTTAGTTTAGATTGCTTTCGAAACACACCAACCTCCAACGCCAAAGTTAGAGGTACAACGAGTTGTTGCTCCAATGTGCAACAAAAAGCAAGCTGATTTTTCGGGGGAAAATTCTATTTGCGATTAAATGCGATGGTTTTTCTCGGCAAATCGGATTGTGGTTTAATCTGCCTAAGTGCACCATAAACTCGCACAAATTTTGCAACTCCATGCAATCGAGCTAGGGGTAGCAATGAAGTTCTCCTAATTTGGCCCATCGAAACTAAATAGAATGGCTTTCAATTACTCAAGCTTTTCCCTGGGTCGGGCGGGTTCATCGTAGCAGAGCGCTTTTCTTTCGATAGGTTCATTTAAGCGTAAATATTCCCTTTACACTCGACCGTTCAATGAAGCTTTGTTTTTTTTAACTTTATTTTTGGAAACGAGCGGTTTTACATAACATTAGAAACGCATTTTTTTTGCTACTGAGTGCTTCAATTACAGATAACATCCCGAATCCCAAATGGCCTAAAAAAAAGCGTCGTAAATGGGAAAATAAAAGCAACTCCACCAAGCATGTGCAAAAATCTGCCAACACTCAATTCTAACATTGCGGTCAAGTGGCGAGTGACGACAAGGGGCAAAACAAAACAAAAAAATCGTTGTCTCCCACAAGCGGGAACTAAACTTTTTTTGCTTTGTTGCGTTGGATTTTTTTTTCGCGCTACTTTCACGACACGAGTCTCGTTTTAAGTGCTGTTAATTCAATCCCTACGGATTCACGAGACGGTGTACGGTGTACGGGCGAATATATTCACACGATCTACTTTTTCGAGCGGCGACATTTTAACAGCGCCACCAAACTGCGTAGTAACGAAGCAACAAATAGCCGTGGAGAAAGGGCAGGGTAGCAAATCAGGACACACCGGGGACACTCATTTGCGTATGAATTATAAATCATAAATACCCTGTCATCTTTCCCTTCTGCCTTCCACACAGCCAAGTGTGTGACCGGGCACAGGCACGAGACACATGTTTGCGACGTGAGCCGCATACCGAGCACACGTGAAGAGTGTACGGCTTTTAAGGCTTGATTGTTGAAACTGTCACACACGCGACGAAACCGATAAGCAAATGGCGTACGCAACCATTTTCAACGCTTTCCCGTTCCCGGTCTCTACACCGTTTGATGGGAAATTAAAATTCTTCCTTAACTTTCACGCTTTCTTCCACCGCCTGTGCTGGAACTGTACGGTAGAAAGGGATGCCAAAAATCTCCCACGCTTCTCGTTGAGAGCCGTTCAACGAAAAGCATCCTCAAACACACCTTATTACCCTACATGTAATGTTTTTTTTCTTCGTCGGCTCTCGTTTTGGATAATGGTTAGTAAAAATGCGCACCGCGCTCGTTCACTCATTAAATTCCCTTCAACGTCAACGGCGCACAATTTCAGCAACTTCCTAATGGAATAATCTCATTAGTATCCTTTTTCCAACCGCCGTCACTAGGGAGAGGAGGTTTTTTTTTTGTTTGCTAGAACGCAACCGTTTGGCGTTACCGTTCTGTGTGACTGACTTGTGCATGTGTGTCTGTGTATTTGAGTTTGGCTGGGGGAGGGTATTCACCGAAACCTGCCCTGATGTGGGGGTCGTGGGAAACAAGGAGGTAAAAATAGAATTTCCCACAGGGTGACAGTATCGTGACGACCAAACGCACGACTTGTTAAAGGTTACATTTTAAGCCGCTCTTTTAGGAACGGCATGGACGTTTATAATATGCTTTACAACTAGAACGGTTTTTAAATTTGAATTCCTTGAAATCGATCTAAAGGAAGTCTTCTTTTTTTCTATAAAGTTTTTTTATTTTGTCGTGATCACTATTTGAAAATATATGTTAAAGTTTATGGATGAATAATTCCTTTCTGATTAAAATGCCAGCATATCGGCAAATGTGTTAGTCATGACGAATTTCAATTTAATTCATGCATGTATTTGTTTGTTACAAGGACTTCTACTTGATTTCATTGTTTTAATAAAAAATACTCGTTTTAAGTTTATTTATTTTTAAATTGTTTAAAATTTATTACAATTGCCTAATTCAACAAAATTTATAATATTAACTTTCTTTATTGTTATACAATTATTTGATATTTGTAATTAGTTTAAACTATCAAAAAGGTGTTTTAATATTTTCTCATTTCTAAGTGTATGTATACTAAAGTGTATGTCTTTTTCAATTGTAATTTTATATGAAGCTTCTCCTAAAACTTAAAACTTCTCTTGAACTCTTTAGAAGTCTATAAAATTTATATTTGTGTTTGCAGAATTCCAAGTGTCAAGCAAAATGAGTGATTTTTCTCAAACTGAAAATAAAAAAAAACAATTATCACCAGTTAAATCCTGGTCTCGGCACCAAAACTAACAAAACTTCATTTTAAATTTAAAAACCAAGTGAAGACTATTTTTATCACTTTAGAAAGGAATTTGCTCTAATAAAATGCTAAAAACCTATGTCAAACACTATTTGTCTTCATTCACCGAAAGGAAATGGTATCAAGGAAGGAATGTCTTCGTTATGAAATATTTTCAATCCTTCCCGGATTAAAAGGGTAGAAAACACCCGCCAACAGCTAAAAACCTGGAACATGGTTACCATATTCCGGCCACAGTGTGTGTATGTGTACGGTGGGCAATCACACATACCGAAGCTTGTGAACGGTCAGCCACAGAAAAAAAGAAGGGAAATTCCACTTAGCCGCTTCGTTCATATCCTTCTCCGTGAAAATAGTCTCAGTTTACACTGTTTGGTTTACTTCCATGTTAATATGATAGGAATGAACCAACCGAAACCGGAGACTAGGACACCATTATTCCCAGGGAAAACGCTAGGGAGACATTTATTAAATATTTTAACTCCACTCGCCGCTCCGTTTCGGTGGAGGAAAGGCAGGATTTGACAAATTTCTTCACACAAATATTCATATTTGTGTCGAGTTTCCGTTAATACGTTACTCCCGCAAACACCCACACACACATGCTTTCGTGCAAGGGATTCCTTTCCCGAGGTTGAATGATGAGCTTTTGTCCGTCCGGACAGTTAGAGGGTGCACGTGGTTGTTCCCCGGGAGCTTTCCTTCAAATTAATTGCTTTCGACTGGTTGTAATTGGATTTGCCTTTGCCAGCAAAACTTGCAAAGCTTCGGTAAGATATGTATCAGCTAGGAAAATGATGAAAAATAGTCTGTTTACGAGCGGATGGAGGAGAGAGTAAGTATTTAAAATGAAAAATAGCAACCAAAAAGGAGTATATTACCCGCTATTACCCGGGAGGAGACTTCCTTATGCTGCTTTCCACATTGCCAATGTGTATCGGTTCAGATTATTTCTGACATTATTGCTATCTTCAACAGTCGTCTATGTTTGTTCTGTTTGCCCTCTTTTTTTCTGCACAATACGGAAAGAAACACAACGTGGAACTTGACTTGAGGCAGCGGAAAAAAAAAGATTGACTTTAAAGTTTATTGAATTAAAACTTCACCAGCCACGGAAACATAACACCGAAACCGTGACGGCCACAAGTTTATGTAGCGAAGGGCACATTACCGATTGCCCTTTTTTTTTTTGCTGCCACCGCTTGCCATTTTTCCCGCGATCTCGTGTGAAACGGATTGGGTGGAACATAGGCAAAAGAAATAAAACATAAACACCGCACAAGTGCACTGTTGCACGAGAGGCATCCTTCTTTGCCTCATTTCGGTGTTCTTGCCGTTGGGTACGCTAAAGTTAACTGCACCTAGGCCGCAAGTATGGTGAGAGAGACGGAAAAACTCTTGCCCGAAACGCTCCCGTACCGAAAACAAACGAAGATCACGTAGGAATGATAAATTTTCACACCATATAAAACCGTTGCAGAGATCGGGACTTCGCTAAGGAGGGGTTAGAAAAAAAAGGAAACTCAGAACGAAAGAAGCGTCTGAGTTGGGAAGAAGCGCTATTGGGGTAACTGGGTCAAGAAAGGTGGTGGTGTGAAAAAAATCAGAAAGTTCCCGATTCTGAAATTGAGCCCAGTGGTTAAAAATGGTGGCTGCAAAAAAAGACCAAGTATCAAAAAGCGCTGAAAAAGACAAGGCAAGAGTGTGTGTGTGTGTGTGAGCGTGAAGTGTATGAAAATACAACTGGCGGTAGAACATGAAGCTATAAATGTAATATAACAAAAACCAGGTCCAAAATGGAGCACAACTAAATTTAGAGAGCAAGCAGAAGAGGAAAAATAAAACAAAACACACGAACGAGAAGAAAAGAAGGAAGTAAAACATTGGAAGAAAAAAAATACAATAGAAAATACGCTTGCTTGTTTCAGTTTGCACTCGTCTGTGTTGGGTTGTGATTTCACTTCATGCTAGTTTCTGTTTCGGGTTTTCCTTCCTTTCTGACTTTTCACATACATACACCCATGCACATACACACCACACAAGTTTTCCCGCACTGTTGCAGAAACTTTGCCAGAACTTTTGTAGTGTTTCTTTCTTTTTTTATTTCTTTTCGCACCATTTTCCCACTCCTCGGGAAGCAGCACGGTTAAGAATGGTGGGAAAATCGGCTGTACACTTTGCACTTTATTTCGGGCACCAGAGTGGTACCCGTTCCGGGAACAGTTGTACGGGTCGTAAAATGGACAGATAAAAACACGATACAGCAAACACCGGAATGGCCGGTAAGGTTGATGGAAACACGGCTCGCGGAACTATGCTTTACTTTTTTCTTCTGTTTCTTTTTTTGTTCGCCTGACCTCAACCGTTATGTTTGCGTGAATGAAGCGCTATCAACTGCGAGATGCTTGTGTCAGCGAAACCGTACCCGTGTTGTTTGTGGAAGTTGTTAAAGGAAGTCCATTCGAGTTGGCAGCTGGGCGATGGCAAATAAAAAAAACAAATCCATCGCCAGTTTGGTGTTGTGAGCCAAAGCGTTCGTTCGATTCGATCATTCGTGAAGATGATCTTAATGTTTCAATCGGATAAGATTTTTTTTTGGTGTGAATTTTTCCCACTTTTTAACACGTCAAATGATTTTGGCAGCAGACAGTTTTCACGCTTATTTTTTTTTATCATAGTATTAAATTTTTAAGAAACTATGTTGGTAGGGTGAGCTTTGGGGAATGAAGATATGTGTTGTACTTTTTAAAATTGTTGTAATAGAACTAAAACTAATAGAAAACATATTTTAAAAACAGGATTAGGAATTGAATGTCTCTTCTCTCTCTTCTTGGCTTTAACGACCTTACAGGTCACGCCGGCCATTTCTGGCTTCCTAGACTTATTTTTACCACGTAGCCGGATAGTCAGTCCTTGCTACGGGGGGACGGTCCGGATGGGATATGAACCCGGTCCGGCCGTGTGGACTGGCGCCGTTTATCACATGCACCACCGGGCCGCCCCCCGGAATTGAATGTATTCCTCTTAAAAATTTGTTTTTCTTTAAAATCATCATGGAAGGTTTTAAACCAGGTTCAAACGCCTAAAAGTATGCAATATTTATCATTTGTATATCTTTTATCGAAAATGTACCTGCTAATGTAGTATTGTTAAACTTGGTTAAATATAACAATATAATATTATTTGATATTAATTTCCATTTCATTATTCTTTCATCGACATGTCCTTAATCATACTCTTGGTCGCTTTCCAAAGACGGTAGTTGAGGATCGATTAACTAGGGATTTCATCTTGACTACTACACTTGAATACAATTTTTTAAATGTGTCATGTATAGAAGTTACAGTGCGATATTTTTTAGTTTTGAAACCCCAACTCCCGTTCCGGCCCTAAGCCCTAAGCTTTCACGACTTTTGAACATGACTTGAAAATTATGGGATCACAAGAAGATCTTATTTTCATCTTGCTATATTAAAAATTATTTTTTCCGACATTTAGGTTTCATTTCTTATCAAAACGATTTATGAAGATTTTCTTGTATACCACCACAGTTTATGAATGAAATAAAAATATAAAAAAAAACTTTAAGACTTTCACCTGTAAACATTGGAAAGAAAAGATTTCCTTTCAGTTTTTTTTTCAGAAGGAAAAATCAAACGAAAAAAAATCTCATTTTCAAATTATCCACCGTCTGTCGGTTGAACAAACATTAACTCCAAGATTAATTTATTCCTCCCATAATTGTCCGCTACTGGTGACCATTGGATGCAAATTAAAGAAAACAGATAGACTGTACGGTAAATCTCGCTACAATTCTCTCAACTTCTACGCTTAATGAGCACAAAATTACCCTTCGGCCCTTCACCGCAACGATACGCAGCAACTAATGGGTGCCGAGTACTTGGAAGTGGTGAGTGTCTTACGACAAACCCATCCGTTTCCGTTTGAAGAATCCGGAACCACCGAAGTCACTGTCCCGCAAGCACTGTCACTTCACTTGTTCACTCTAATTAATATTAATTTGTTCTCTTTGTGCCACCCTCTAGAACCCTGTCCGTCCAGTGTTACCGGACACAAGCGGGATGAAGTTTTCTTTTTATTTTTTTTTTGCAAAAAATTTTCCACCCCAATCTTTCGTGGCTTCAAGTTATTGCTTCGTACACTTTGCTTGCTAAGTTCCTGGGAACGTTCTACGGTACGTAATAGATTATAGGGTCGGTAATGTACCGAGCAGGTTTCGGTTTTTCTTTCAATTTGTTTGAAAATGAAAACCATCACCGATAGCCAACTGTGGTGACCGTAGTCCATGGTGGAGAACCTTTACAAAACGGTTACTGGTACGGCGGCACTTTGCTCATTACCATCATCATTCGTGCAGCAAGCGTAGCATCCGAACGATGGCCGACAATCGTTGACCTCCGAAGCACAAAGAGAAATCAATTTGTACGAATATTTCCAACATCTTCTCATCATGGTTCCACCTTCCGTTCCGTTTTGTCGAGATGCAGATTTTGTTCTTTAATTATGCTGAAAGCAACCAAACTACTGCCAAAGTACGGGATTGCAAATGTGAAATCAATACGTCGGTTGAAGAGGAAAACCTGGGAAAAGAAGCTTCGAAAAAGAATTCCGACTTATTGCAAATCGCATTGAAATTGTACAAAGAAAAGGTGGAAATAGAGAAGCACAACGTGAACTTTAATGCTGTTGAAAGATCCAGAATCAGTGGTGGATAATTTATTTAAAAAAATACTATTTTCTAGCTATAAATTTTCCATTCTTTATCTCTGTTTTTGTTTCTTATCCTCAAATTACTTCTTGAGAAACAATTAAAAGTATTTTTAAAAAACTAGTTAAAGTTATTAAACTAATGACATCTTTTCATGTAAAATGTTTATGTTCAATTTTTATGGCTTTTTTTCAAGAGTTAAAGTAACGAAACTCCAAAAAAAAAAAACAATTAACTAATGATTCTTTTTCTTCAAATGTAGAATTCAGGCGGAAGTGTACAACTTTCAACCACCAATAAGAAACCGAGGCGTGAAGGTATGGTAAATTTTATGTTTACTACCCTGCTACCGACACGCAATAAAATCGAGTTCTCCTTCTTCAAACTCCACGTGCGCCAACTTTATGCCGTTGTGTCCGCCTGTAAGCTTTGAGGCACACTCCATCATTTTGGGGAGGCCAACATATTTGGGATTCCAAAAAATCCTTCACCACCTTTACTCCACTTTCTTGCCTTTCTCTCTCTCTCTCGCTCTTCATCGGTTTGCGTTGTTGTTGTTGAACGATTTGTCTGTCTTTTCTGCGGATTGTCGAAATTTGCCAACGACTCCCGGGTATTCGACCGTAGCTGGTGGTGGGAGCCTTGGTGAAAAGGATGAATTATCCTCCTGCTTTCTGTTGCCATTGGTTGGCTTCCCTTCGTTTCGAGTTCCACCGTGGGCCACGCCACGTGGAAAGGAAATATTTATTTCCCTACGTTTCACTGTGTTTCAGACTTCAGAAGTCTCTTTTGGGTGAAATTGTTGTGTCCGTGTGGGCGTGGGTGCGTTCCGTTTCGTTCCCGTACCCGTCAGGAGCGTCAGGAAGAAAAGGGAAATTTTTATGGTTTTCATCATAAATTCGGCAATTTTATATCCGTGTTGTGAGTTGCTGGTTTTTTAATCCTCTCAAAGTGTGTATGGGAATTGTTGTGGTTGCCCTGAGGGGGTTGCAGGTTTGCAGGTGAAGTTTGAGGAAACCATTCGACATGCTGGAATCTAGTTGATTCCCACGAAAGCCTTCCTAATGGCACAATGTGATTCAATATTTGTCTAATGCACTGGCTTGCTGTTTGATGTGTTTGTGACGATCTTTAACACTGGTTTAAGCTAGTGTTTTATGAGTTTTGTTCGTTTTAATACTGAAATGGTACATCACGAAGAAATGAATCCACTTCGTTCCAAACACATTTTTTTATGATACGTAAAGCGTTATTTTAATCGAAAAAAATAACAATAATGATCTGTTCACTGTTTTGATTTACAAAGGAAAACAGTTTTAAATACGTTTTTTTTTTAATTCATTGCAAAAACTTAATAAAAAGTGCATGTAAAACATCCATTTACATCGAAAACATTCAAATTTCTGACCACTTTTTCCATTTTCTTCAGTATTTCCTCATGTCGATAAAGAGCTGCTGTGGCACAATAAAGTACACCAAACTAAAGCATGCAAATTAACTCACATGAAATCGGAATCAACCCAAGAGACGGGAAAATGTAGGGAAACCGTTTTGTCCGAACGATTTTCCTCCGAGGTTGAATGCCAGGGGTAGGAGTGCTTGTTCTTTGGTGCACGTTGCTAAATTACACCCGACATTTCGATATACATAGATTCCCGGGCTGAAAGCTTACATTTCTCCAATGTTATCGTTACACTTTCGTTTTCCCCCCGCTTTTTCAAAGCTTGATAGAAACAATACCGTTCCATAAGATAGATAAGAAAGGATGGGAAGAGAAAAGAACTATCCCAAAATGCATAACAAACTCTGACACACGGCTCATGGCCCTCAGTTCCAATCCAATCACGATGGTTAAAGATTGGAAACGGGTCGTACGGGTAAGGTGAATCACGATATAAAGTGCATGGCAGTACCATGGAGATCGATTTCCATCGTAAAACCCCCGTCAGTGTATGGTACGGATAAGGAACGTATAAAAAAGCACTATTCTTCTTTAGTAAATTGAAGTGCACTTGATTGAAGCAAAACACAACGATATGGAAGCAGTAAAGAACGGGATCGATCCAACCAGATGTACAACAGGAACTGTACATGAGAGGTTTATTGATTATTCTAAGGAAAATTAAAATGGCCAGTAAAGTGAGACAGTTGTCTTCAACACGAGTGTAATCTATATATAAATTCTACTCGTGCAGTAACGCAGCGTTACTGCAGTGTTGGTATAGCCAATTTTCTAATACATTGTTGTAAAACTATCATTTGCCCAATATGAAAGCTAAATCAACAAACCCTGCATGTTCACTAGGATTGGTTTCGTTTTTTTATTGTCGTACAAATCTAAACCTACTTCGACTTATCGAAATGTGAATCGATACGATCAAATGCTCAAAACGATGGTTTACGCTAGGACGATGCTAAATATTCCGTAGTAGGCTGGCTCAACAAATGGTACAAGTGGTGCGGTTTCCAGAGTGTGTTGGCCAAGTGAAAGTTTTTTTACCATCAAAAAATTGAAGCAATTGCACGAAGAGTTGACATTTTTGAATTGCTGAGCGGGAATTGCAGAATGTTAGCGGCGCCGGTATCTACTTCACAGGACCGACGATCAAATCCCATACAGGCCAAACCCC